>SMSQ01020044.1:0-97486 GCA_019453375.1 Ctenoplectra terminalis | reverse complement strand
CACGGTGGTTGTTGCCTTGAAATTTCAGGGCACCACCGGCGTGGTGACTCGTGGCGCCGTCAAGGGACGACGCCTCGAAGTCTCTCGACGATCATTGAACAATACCTCGTTCGACGACTCGGGTTTTCGTCGTACTGTTCGAAGTGTAAAGCACGCCGTCGTGCAACGGCACCCTCGTGCAGTTCGTGAGAAACGTGATATATTACGCGGTGCGAGACGTGTAAATCTCGATCCCCATGTCTCGTGATCGGTAATTCGTATACGGAGTACGTAATTCTGGTTGAGAGGTGTCAGAGGTAATGGTTATGGTGACGACAGTGCTGACAGTGGCTGAAAACATAGAATGCCGGTGCCGATGTTCGAGGATCGACGAAACGATAGACGGTGCCCGCCCAACACGCACCGGCTGATCGGTTTCCCGTGGAAATCGTAAAAAGACCGAGGTGTCAGTGTCGTTGTACGATCCACTCGTTGCTGTCATCGACGACATTGTGCGGCACTCTGGCTGTGGATTTCTATTCGGTCGGTTACTTCACCGTATTTCGAAGGAAGTATTCTTCATCGAGCTATTGATTTCCCTGAAAGCGTTTCGAACGTTTTTATGTACGCGAAGCAAGTGAACGCTTTCTGGGTGTAAAATTTATGTTAAACGGCCTCGATATGCTCTCTCACCAGCGACGATCGTTATAACGACGTCGCCCTCGTCGACGCGGGCGCTTCGACCGCCTGTACCCTTGCACTAACTGCGAAAACAACGAGGTAACCTGATTCCCTTAGTAAGAAAACGAAGGTCATGTACGCTGCCGTTGAAACGATCGTACGTCTATTAACCGTCGATGTGGGAAATTAGGAAACGTTATTGCGTAGAGTTTCATGAATTATCGGTTAATCCTACGGAATCGACGAAACAACTAAGTAATCGATACGATCAAACGTTATATGTCGATGACATTTTTTTATCAGATATAGTGCCGGTAATCGGTCGGAATGATCAACGTTACGTTACCTTTGATGAATATGTACGTTTGTGCGAACATATATGACTGAAACTGTTACTCGATAGATGTTTAACGCTGGATTTATTTTATTTCAAATCCATAGATTTTTATCGACACAGATTTATTTACCGCACTATTCGTATCAAGTTCTGTTTTAAATGTATATTTTCTGTACGCGCATTGTTACGTTTGAACGTGAAATCTGAAATGCGTCAAATTAACGGGTTGGGTAAATCTAGTGTTAATCCAAGGAGTGTTGTTTGCCTACCTGTTANGTATTTTTTTTCTTTTCTTTTTTTTTTCTTTTTTTTTTTCTCGTACGTTGATATTTTTATTTTTCCATGGACGATAGTATTCGTTCGAACAGTTGCTTATTTATCGTCTATAGTCGTGCATTTAGAACACGGTCAGACGCGCGTTATTAAATTCTTTTCTAACGAGGTTAGTTGCCCATCTATTTTAGCATTTTATTGACGGTGTAATACAAAAATGATATGGGTGTAACGAACACTCAGGATTGCTGGAGTACCTTTGACATCAGAGACGGCACCCATTTAGCAGTTTCCTAAGCAAATGTAAATCTAGCCGTAAATTACTTACTTGCGGTCGGTGTCGATGATTGTGAGTGATATTCTTACCTCGTTAGTCAACCTAAATACGAGTAAAGTAGTGTTAAGTTATATTTTGTGTATAAATTTATTTTAAATATTTAATCGTTGAGATTGAAAAATATATTTTTCAAGTATTCGATGAAAAAAAAGTAAATCATTGAATATTTTTAAGTATCGTTGATAACAATTATAAATTTGACTCCAATATCTTTGCTTAACGCGACGAAAAAGTTTCTCAATTATTTAGTTATCGTTTCTCCTGCGCGAATTTCAAGAAATTGAGTCATTACGAAGCGTTTAACCCCAGGAAATCGACGTAACTATCGTTACTCTAGAAATATCGAAGTGGAACACCGCGAACATTAGAGACGTCACGGAAAATAAATATTTCCCGCGATATTATTAATTTACCTTGTGTATCCATTTCCATAAATGAATAGATGCTTGATAATAAACAAACTAGCACAACGTGCGACGCTGACTGCTGCACACAGTGACAGATATAAAAACGAGTAAAAAATACTCTCTGGGCACTCGAGTGTTGAATTTGAAATGGCAACACTGCAAAAATTAATAGAATCGATTGTTTCGAACACACTGCCGGATGAAATTTCTAAGAAATATAACAAAAAATTTTATGTTACAATCTTTAATTTTCTTTTTTCCACAAATTTGATAGTCGCGTGCTATTTTAATGATAAGTTAAAATAAATATTATGAATCATAAGAAGAACGCTTTAAACCGTGCTATAAACGGCATCGCAAGGTTGCAGCCAAATAATTTCGAAGGATTGCGACGGGAAGGATTCGTTCGTACTTCTGTCTTCTTGTAGTTTCTTGTTTCAAGACCCGCTAAACTCTCTAACAGCGTCTCGTGTACGATAAATTCCGTTAAAATTTCTTACGTGTGCCAGCAAGGAAAACGCACAGTGTAACTCCTTGCGTTTGTCATTGGTATTGTGACCCCTTTTGTTTTCCTTCGCCTGCCTCTTTGAGACTTTCCAAACAAGACGCACCGTCTGTAGGTTTCCATTCTCATTAACGTTTGTCGCTCTTTTTGCCTTTAAAGAAAAAGCACCTTTTTTAGTCGTATAAAAAAAAAAAAAAAAAAAACACGAACATCGGAACCTTTATATCCAGCATCCACGACGATGTAATTAAACGGATATTTCTCTTTGATATCGATAACTCGAATTGGCTTAGCGCCAACTATCGAATTTAAGACCGGTCGTTCCTACGGTTACACGTAGAAAGGTTACAAATTATATTTGCTATATTTCGGTAATAGTCTTTAACGGCGTTATCTTACGCGCAACATAAAACTCAAATTATACCATAACCATGAATGTCTCGTATTACCGGGACTCGATGGAACCGGTGAATAAGATGCCATATTGATTCTTCGCGATGAAGACTGATTTCTTGTTTTTCAGTACCGATAAGTTTATGCGTGTCGCCAGCACGATTTCTTATTTTTCAAAAACCAATTTACGATATACCGACAGTCTTCTGGGATTCGGGTTTATTTCTGAAGCGAAATAACGTAATAGAAGAAGGGCGTGGAAACGAGATCTTTCCTAGCTTTTCCATTATCATTGAAGCGTCGAGAGATTATATTTTCAGGTAAATTTCAAGCGAATCGTAAAGAATCTCATTGCGAGTTCGAGTTGTGACGTTGTAGTTAATAAACGGTTGGCTCGTTTTACGATTAATGTTAGGGATTCGAGATGAGTAATTTTGACAATTTTCACGCTAATCTATACTTTCTGCCATATTTGTATGCTAATAACATATCGTACTATCGCGTCACTTACTCGATTAAAATTACTATACTATTTTATACGACGTTAATAATAGAGTGGAACGTTTTAAAACTGCCCACTAGCTTGCAGCACGTACCACGCAACAAGTAAAAGAGAGAGAAAAAAAAAAGATTGTTCATACTGGTGTTATACGCATGGATAAGAAAAAAAAAAAGAAAAAGAAAAAAAAAAGAAACTATAAAAGTCTGTGAAACAATCGGTTCGCTCCGAGCGAGGAGACTCCGTCACGTTTGTTTCCGTTTTTGCATCAACATTATCGAGATCGGGGCCAGGGCGTATAGGTTTCAAAGGAACGAAAATATCGAACAGATCTGGTGTTTGAAAAGAATTTCGAGGGCAATCAGCGGTTGTTCGTATCAGTGGATCACGTGGCATAAAATCACATTAAGAAATCTTATAATTGATCCGGTTGAAAGCCTTCGAATAGAGCCATCGACGCGATTGAATACAAGCGCGCGCGTCCGATTAATCGTTCGATAGTTCCTGCATCGTACTCGCACACCGAAGTAGTTACTCGTTGCAACTGCACAGAACGAATTTCGTGTATTCACGATTATCAAACGTTCTTCAGCTTTCGATGACTCTACAAAGAATGCCAAATGCCTGCGTTGTAGTCGCAAACAGCCGATATTCTGCGATACGTAGCATGGCAAGAGCATAATTAATAGTACCCTCAAGTGTCCATCGCTTTCCTTTCCAAAGTTCACGGTGGTAAGAACTGAACGATAGTTCTGCTTGCACCGTGCACAAGTACACGTCTGCGTTATTACCGCAAAAACAATTTCCACGAAAACGTCAACACGATTCCTAGCGGTTGAGAGCCACTGGTATCTTACATAAAAGCCATTATCGTAGCTCGCGTCTTAGGAGATCGGTTAGTAGAGCGGTTGGTCTTGTTCTTCTTCGTCATGGACTCCCTGGAAATGTTGAGCCGGGTTATAGATCGAGACAGACCGAGAGCCGCTAATATTTTGAGGAGGTACACATACCGGATATTTTTGTTCGTAGACGCCCAAAGCGGCTTGGTCAAACGCGCTGAGATCATTCGTGTATGTGGAATCAAGGACAAGCGAAGAAAACGTCGCTCATAAAGGATTCGCGCTCGTCTGGCGCTCCCTCTATCAACGGGGGATATTGTTAGAACGGATCTTTATCCCCGCGCCGTTCATCTTTTTTTGATGGGGTAAACGTTATCTGCCCGGCGGAAGTACACACGCATTTCGTAATTTACCGATTATATACCATGGCGCTGCACCTTGTATACGATCGAGAATGACTTTGCAATTGAGATGTACACGTAAGACCATTCGAGACGGAAATTCATTTTCTGAAACACGCTAGGTCTACCTCGATACACCTGATTTATTCCTTGCGTCATTCAGATAATACTTCTTGCTATTAAACAACAATCTTCGCTATTGGTTTGCAGTCGTTTTGCAATCAGGTTTCTTGAAACGTTGTTATTGGTTATCGGGTATTTTTAAATAAATTTTTCTTGACTATGATGATTATAATTACCAATTTATCAAATTTATGTATCCTAGAAATTAAAAATTTTCGATAAGTCACAAGTAGATGCGATATCGTTAGGAATGTTGCACGTATATACGTAAAGATTAGAATTTTGTGTAATTTAATATCGTTGTAGAGATATAAAAAAAAAAAATAAAAAAAAATTCCAGGGGGTAGGTCGCTGTGTTCGTATTTAGGCTCACGTTGGAAAATAGCGTACCGGTGAAGTTTCTCTATTAACGTGGATCTTTGAAATTTTTCGATAATAAATTAAATATATCGATCCTCTGTAAGTGAGCGAGGTTCCCACATATCATGCAACAAGTACAAAATTTATACGTAACCGCGCGCAAGCAATGCGACGCCTCTGTATACGTGTACTACCTGCGTTCTCATTTATTTTCCATATAACGATAACGTTTTAATCGGGAAACGACCCCTGAAGATAATTACAGTGCTTGTTTCCTAATAATTAACAAAATGTTATATTTAGTAACGCTGTTAGAGAGTATGTTAAATATTCTCGACGTTTTCAAATACAAGAGACGATCCTGTTCTAACCTAAATTTGCCAAGAATCTCACGTGACTTAAAATTATTTTTAAACTCGAATAAAGGTAAAATCATCCGGCTCGGGTCAATGTGTTAATAACGTGCTTTTTAAGCGAGAGTAACGCGATATTTCTGACCGATGTTTCATCGACGTATCCCAAACGATCAAACGATTCAGTTTCAACGTTTAAATGTTTTCAAAATGGTTTCCTAATTCCCATACGTATTTCGGCGCTAATGACACCTTACAAGCGAATGCAACAATAAACGAATCCCTGCTTATGCACGCAGGATCACGTGACAAGAACGATTTCTTTGCAGAAACCCCCCTTGAACCGCATAGGAAGCCCGCGCGACCACTGACAGCTAATAAAAGTCGCGCCTTCTCACGGTGCCTCCTTCAACCATCTGAAATGTTCCGAGCTTTCGTTTCAAAAAACATTGTCTTGGTACTGTCACGTGACACGATCGTGAAACACGAGACTCCAATTTCTCGCTTCGATAGAGGAAATACAGGATCGTGGAATCACGTTGCGACCTCATAAACGATATTAACGAATTCGACCGACATCTCGCGGATTAACCAACGACTTCGAGCACAGCTCAAATACCGCTGTGGTATAAAACAATTTGTCGATGTATGGATTGTCGATATCGTTTCATCCGGATGTTATTACGCCGACAACAGTGAGATTCTTACGAGTAAATAGGTACACGGTATCGTTGGAAGAAAAATGGTAATTAAAGGACACGGCCACCAGATGATCAGTGGTAACGTGATCGCAAACAGGCATCGTGATTTAACGAAGACAGAGTTAACGGGCTAATGCCGTCCTGCACCTGCAATGATTCACGAGGACGAAGAAGAGGAGAGATCCAGGTGGAAATATGTAAGAGGCGAGGCGGACATCGTCTCGTCGGCACGGCTAAAGTGCCACGAGGAAGAAGAGGTTGGCCTTATAGAAGGTTTATAGTTTGCGTAGGATAGACGATGAGCGTCGAGGTTGACACGCTGGAACTCGAGGTCTTCGAGGTGAGTCCTTCAATATTCTCGAGGACGCAACGAACGGAAGTCGCTCGGTGATTTGGGCTATAATACAGGGACTTGCCAGAAGTCGAAAACTAATTAGTGCGAGGGCGATGGTAGAGCATATGATAGTTCCTTGATAATACAACGAAATGATATCATAGCCTGGTAATCTTTGTCCGAATGTATCAATCGTTACGTGTCACCGTGTTTTCCATCGACACTCGACCACTTGCTCGTATCGATTAAGCGTAGAGAATAGATTGTTCAAGTATAACGGTGTAAATTAATTTTGTATGAACACGATAATGTGCTTTTTGGATCATGTCGTATGCTTCGTTTCATTTGTATTAGTCACGCGAATTTGAAGCTCTTGAAACTTGAGTATGCGTTGCTATCAGTCGATAAACGAGCATAAACGTAAGTTTTAAGAAGTAGTAAGTTGAGCTTTCTTGGCCGTTAAAAACTTGTATGTTTCTTGAACACTGGATTTCCGTTCGCTAGCTCTCGTGTGCCGTTTGACGATCGATGCACTTCTTACGTGGTTCTCTACATGCATCGCGTTACCCCATAAAAGTAAGAACTGAGAATTATCAAGCTCCCTATAATAAATCATTTAAAACATGTATTTTTGCATTGAAAATATATATTATATTTTAATGTTAAGATAAGATTCTTTATTATATTCAATTTCGAAGAACCTAGTCGCGTATCATAAATTTAATAGGGATCTTTGAAATGTAAGTATTGCACAGTGTTTCTGTGCTATTTCTTTCGTATACACGAGTAAGTGTTTACACTTTTGAATACTTGAGGTCTCATAAATTTCTGTCGTCTTGCCGGTGTTTATGTATCTAAGGCATAACGCGAACGCGTATTTGCTTCGTTCGTCGTTTTCAGATGAAAAATACTGAAAAAGAAAATAAAGTAATTCGTAAGTGTACGCGAGTCCTGCTACCAATGACAAATAAAAAGAGGAAGTACGTAATGGCGCTGAAAAATAATTCTCTATCTAGCACTTTTGTTGACATACTTCAAGATTATATTTATTCTGCCATTGAACCGAATACTTCAATTTTGGCTAATATTATTATAAAATATTTTTAAAATATTTTTAAAATATGTTATACGTGTAAAGTTCAAAACCAGAACATCATACGTAATAATTAAAAAGAGGAGAAGAGAATACATTACATGTGAGTACGTGAGTTGTACAATGGTTCGTTCATACATATATTAACCTGCAGACGGTATATGAACTACTTCGATGCCACGCCAGTCTACCGTACATAGATATGTACTTAGAATCAGTTATGCTTTTTCTTTATTATACAGAGTGATCAAAAACAGGTCGCGCCGTTATTTTGTTTGCTATTAAGTTAGATAAAATTTCGAATCTAAAGATTTGTTTTGGACAAGTAACTAATCGCGAAACTATTTTTTTCCTAAATGTTAATAATTTTTGATACAATGATTGAGATAAATAATGTTATTAACATCGGATAATTTATTGAGAACAAATTCCACTAATTATACTAATGTATTAAAGTATAAATCTTTTATACGTTGTATTTTTGTTCATATATTTCCGATCGCGTAAGAAATAATTGGAAATTATATTTTTAATAAATTACCTACATATTCTTTAATTAAACAATCTGTGTTGGTTAATTTTAAACAAGCACAAGTAATGAAATTGCTGGCATAATGGTCAAATTTGTTTTGCACAGCCCTAATAAGTTAAGTAATGAATATATGTCAACGTGACCATATGCCCCAACCATACATAGAACAGCGTTCAAGGTAATTGTTGGAATCCGATTAATGAAAGTACAAATTGCTGCGCCAGTGGAATCCTTACGTGGTATTGGATAATTTTCCAAATTTAAGAACAGCTGAAATAAAAGAAAGAGAGCACCTATTATAAAATCAATTAAGTTATAATTAATAGCAAAATTTACGTATTGTTGTAGTAGAATTGTGAATTATGAGGAACTATGAATTAAAATGAGAAATAGGCGAGTCGACAAAATGTTTGTTTAGTAAACCAGAAGTCTCGAGTTCAAATCTCGTTGAATTCCAACTCGTATTCCAAGACTTCATTATTTTTAACGCAAGTATAATCTTGTTACACATGAATTTCACCATTGCGTGTAACATAAACCTACTTGCAAGAGTAAATATTTGAGGGTTAAATTTGAACCAGTTTTGAAAATTAATTAAAAAGTGGTCAAGCATACCTCAAACATTTCTTTAAACATTTTATAAAATAATAGTACAAGTCGAAAGAGAAATTTAGTTATAATTCTGGAATAATATTAAATTTCATTGCCTACAATTTTAGTGTTTTATAATTGAACTATCGTTTATTTATTAAATTAATTAATTATTATAAATAATTTCATACAAGTTGCTTAAAAATATTAGAGGACAACCTCAATTCGTTAACATTCAGCAGATTATATCATTCATGCGTTTATACGTGTTAAATCGGTAATATACTAGTGTGTCAAATACACAATAAATAACACTTACCAAAATTAAAAGCGCGCGAGTAATGATTTCTGTTATATACATATGAGTCAACTCAAGTAGGATCGCTCTGTATAACTGTACTCCAATGAAAATCATTAACCTCTCCTCCAAACGAAAATTATTCTCATCTATGAATTCGAGTGTATTGACATCATTATTAGAGCTCGAAACCTAGTAAATGATTCTGGTTTAAACTTTATAATCTGTATTAAATCTGTGTACAATGAATCATCATCATTTATCACGAAATCAATAAGTTATAATTAAATAATCAACCTTAATCATAATTAATATTAATTTTCTTTAAATTAAAAATAAAATTCATAAAATATCCGACACAGTATTTAGAACACAATTATTTAATACTTTTTTAATTTTAATAACCTTCAATGTGTCTGAAGTATTAACAAATATTCGATTCTCCAAATATGTTCAGAAATTCAGTTCCCTAATCGTCTTATCAAGAGATGAGAAAAGGGGTGAAGCGATTTCTANATAACCTTCAATGTGTCTGAAGTATTAACAAATATTCGATTCTCCAAAAATGTTCAGAAATTCAGTTCCCTAATCGTCTTATCAAGAGATGAGAAAAGGGGTGAAGCGATTTCAGAGTAACGTACGAAATATATTATCCCGAGTACAATAATTCTCGATAAATGGCGTTAAGCACAACGATTCTAACGAATCTGTGTGACACAATAAAGATCCGTTATAGTCACTCAACTTTACGGTCATCTGCGTATCACGACTTTATTGTAGACGCCGGAAAAGTCTATCGACTTGTTTCACACATATTGTCCATGACACATTTTTGCACGCGACCAACCATTCTATTATTCCGTACTTTTGAACAAGTTTTCACATGCAATGCTTTCTGGAGCATTGATAATGATATTTAATCATTTTTCTATACCCGTTGTACAGACAACGTACAAACGTATTACCAGAGACTACACAGAAAGTGGAATGCAATCGATAATTTCTTACACGTGGGACGGACACCTACTCCGCGAGTACGGACTTGTTCAATTCAGAACGATTCTCGTGTTTCTTCTAGATTGTTTTCGTTCGAAAACATGTTCATCATTCTGTCGACAGTCGAACGATAACCGAATTGCATTAATGGGTTCGTGTCCGGGTGAGAAGTTTGTATTGTGGTATAACTTTTAGAATCAGAGTAAAAGTGTTATATTGAAATATCTAATATTGAAGAAATATAGCAATTATGTTGCACATCTTGATGCTTTATTTTCTGTAATAACAATGATGTTAAAGTTTTTCTTTTAACGGTAATAGAAAAATGTTTTTGTTTTTACCTAATACATTATTACTTCTGCTCGTTGTCCATTGGTGATTACCATTAATTAACACAGATAAAACTTTTATTAGAGAAATAAAAATATTTGATTCGGTGCTCGTGAGAATTGCGTGCAGAAGAAAATAAAACTCTAGAATATGTCGGCATTACTATTTTCCTACAATTAAGTATCCTAGTTAAACATTTTCGTTTTACTTTTTAAAGTTCTGGGAACTTCATAATTCTTTGTATTACAAAAATTTGTTTTTGTATATATGTTCTTCGGTACTTACAGCGATTTCATTAAATATCCGAGATACTACTCACGATGCAACAATCTTAATTGCAATCGATCTTTTGTCTGGCCGAGACGAGAAAACCTATTCGAAGAAGCGCGTTTTAGGGAATGCGAAACCCTCTTTGCGCTCGGTATTCTGCTTCTCGGTTTCCTTTCTGCAGAATAGGTCTCGGGTAGCCTGTGCATCGTCAGCTTGTTTTCCTTTCTCTTTGAGGCTGGGCAAACATAAGAGGAAAATAGAAATCGCTACCATTAATGATTCACCGCGAATACCGTTCGATTACTCTTGTTTAAATCTATTTAAATCTCTATCAAATTGTTCTTCTACCGGTTCGACCCTTTCGTTGGAGAACAACGTTTTCGAATCGCTGATTGGACCGAGAATTCCGATTCTTCTAATCGGTTAAACGTATAAACTGGTTTAAAACTGAACGATGAATATTCATGATCTATAATTATACCTTCGACGCTCTTGCTCAACGCTTAAACGTTCCTCCGTTTTACTGACCGAATATGACAACTCATTTTCTGACAAAATTCACGTTTAGGAAAATTTTAATGAGTTTTTTCCGTTCTGAAATGGAACAAAAATATTTTCAAATAAGAAAAGATCAATTGAACGGAATATTTGTTAACGCTAAAAGGTATGAAAGATTAAAAGTATAAAAAGATATAAAAATAGTACCTTGAATTAGTCGAATCGCGTTATTAACCACTCTTTATAACATTTTTATAGCTACATATATTAGGATCAGGTATTCATTGCTTTAATACTGTGTCGGATAAAAACCACTAAAATATTAAGGATCATTTGCATTCGGTATAATTCCCAATTTTATATGTGAAAAACTAACGTTACAGTTAAAATGAAATATTTATTTATCAACATAAAATACCAAGCATCGATACTAAAATAAAATATACTTTCCAAACTAAAGTTTCATTAAGCTAAATCAATTACCACAAACATACCGTATCTAATTCATATTAAACTTAAACCCAAGACTACAAATCAAACTTGTCCGCAATAACCACGTACATTAGCATTAGGGAGCTTAAGAGAGAATTAAAAATTCGCAAAGAGAAATAGAAAAAAAGAAAGAAACTAGCCCGCAAGGAGCCACGAAAAAGGTGCATCGTTCGTGCCAAACGGCGTGTCCTCGACCAATCGTTAACGCCTCCACTGCGAGGCCTGTAACGCAATGCTGTCGTGTGACGACCAAGGTGAAGGACTGCGACGAGGCCGACAAAGTCTCGGTGGCGTGTACGGCGACGAAATCGGACGCGGAAGATAGCCGGAAGGGTTCGACGACCGCTGCGTCGGTGTGCAACGACGAGGAGAACTCTGGTACTCGACGGAAGAAGAAGAAACGTCGAAAAACAAGGAAGAAACAGCAGTTGCAGCTGCAACAGCTACCGCAGGATGCGCCCAACGATGATCAGCACGTGCACACGGTAGTAAATCTGCCATCGTCTTCGGATGAGGTCGAGGCGGTCGGCGAATGCTCGAAAAGAGACTCGTCTAGCAGCCTGGGTGGCGCAAGTAGGCATAACACCCTTCGAGAATCGTTGCTCACGGTGCTGGGCAAACTGGTGATCTGGAAGGGCACCAGGTATCGTTCTGCCACCGCTGCGTCTTCTTCATCGTTGGCACCGCCGAACTCGCCACCCGCGACCGAGTGCATTGGCCGTAGCACCTCATTTTTTTCCAGCGGTGAGTTTATCCTTGCAAATTTTCATTACCTGCATAGGTCGATATAGAGAACTTTTTGAACCATTGAAAGTGGTTTGAACTTGCTAACCCCTTGCGCTATGATTTAATACGCGTTGGCGCATTTCATAATCGGTAAAAAAAAAATGTCTGCGCACGGGACACTCATCGCAGTCGGGTCGAGACGTTTTTAACACGTATCCAAAAACCTATGATATTAAATCAGCGGACAATTATGTGTGCACGAACAAATGTAGTCGAGACTAACAAGCACGATAAAAAATTTGCATTGCGATGAAACGCACCCCGAATCACCGTCGTGTATCGTACGTTTGATTCTGCGAAGAGATCGCGAGACTGACACGTTATTCTCATCTTTGGCCCATAAAATCTATCATGAGTCTCGCGTAATATTATAATGCATGGGGTTAATTGTATCAGTGCTTATCCAAACCTTACTCGCAGGTAAAACGGGTTAATTTTAGTCTCCCTGTTGCCTTGTATTTTATGAACGAGGTAGAAAAGGAAAGTCATGTCAGATCTCTTAATTTGCTTCTGAAGTCTATTTTCCTTGTAGCAATGACGCGTGGAGGGAGAAAAACCGCGTAAGAGGCGCCACCTGTGGAAAACACTGGATTACATGATGGAGGATGGTCTTTGAATGCTTCGAATTCCTTTTTTTCAAATCCGGTTTTAAATCGTTTTCTTATACGTAGAAAATAATTTCCCGGTTTCGTGAATTTTACAACTAGTTTTGTTGAGAAGTTGAAAAGTTGAGAATACATACAGAAGGGTTAATAGATATTACTACCCTTAATGCCCCTAGAAAATCTTTCTGGTAAAAGTTACTCGGTATCTTCGTGTTACGTCAGAAATTTCATCTACGAAAAGATCGTTACGCCCATACGATAGTCCTTTTTCTACAAAATTATGTTTAAAATGTTTTTCTTTTTCAATTATTTAAGGTGATACTCTTTACTGATTCACTCTTTATAACGTTATCGAGTTAATAGCATTAATTTATAAAATAGATTAAAAATGTAGAATGACATTTTCTTCTACAAAGTTCTGTTTTCGAGTAAATCGATATCGAAGATTCATTCAAGTACGCGTGCACTTAAGCGTGACCTCACCGATGCCTCGGTCTAATGGACATCGCTCTGAACTACTTTTATTGCTGTTCTCTTTTTATTATATTAAACAATGAAGGATGAACAATAAAACAAAAGTGCGTTTAAAAATTTATTAATGCGAAAAATGTTAGAAATAATTCTTCCCCTTTCGCTAAACGATTATGTTCCATATATATTATGTCTCTGTAACCATACTGGATACATTTTCAATACTGATATAAATTTCATATGAAAAAGTAGTACTACATTTTTAATTTATTTTTTTTTTTTTTTTTTTATAAAATCGCGATTTTTCAGATTAATCCACCGGTGCAGAAATACTTTGCGGATAGTGAGATTTAAGAATTTTTTATTCTTCTCATGGTAGAGCGAAATGTAGAACTTACGTAATTGGTAGAAAGAGGTCGTTATTGTGACTGCAGTAAAACGTAGAGTGAAATAATATATACATTCTGTAAATATTTTACTCTGTATTTCTTTCTTTAATTTTGTTGGGATTTTGCCAGTATTATAATTGACTTTCTACGGAATAATTTCAAATATCAATATTGAAAGAACTTGATTCTGAAATTTTAAAAAGATCGTCCTTCGAAGAACGAGGTGACTTATTTTTTACTCGATCAGGTGAATGGAGTCATTTTAGCTTGGTTAAAAAATAGAGCAGAATATACACTTCATCTAAATATTGACAAAACGATAATCTAGTGGTCTACATGCGGTATCAGTGCGTTCTCACACTTCTGACGAAGCCTACAAACGGTAGGGAAACGTCGCGATTATTTTATAAAATTGCACAGTTTATTCCTACAAATCTTCAATCATTTTTTTATCCTATAATTCACAAAACCCAAAACCATAAAAAATATTTTAGATCAACTTATCGTATGTTGGAAGAATTTATTGTTTAAATACAAGCAATGAACTTTATTTTTGTGCTTGAACATTTTCCGTTGAAAGTTTGTTATAGCATTATAATCAGATCATGGGGGTAGCAGGATGAAGGAGTAACATTTGTACATTTTGTTGTACGTTTGGATAAAACTGTTAGGATAATGAATGGATGTCAGGGAAAAACTGTTGCACATTACTCAACCTGATTGTCCCTACATAATCTTGTAATCCATTTTATTTGCAAAATGCAATTCATGATACCCGACACAATTCACAACGTTCCGTGTGTGTACGGCAAATGAGTTCGCTTTAGCGTTTTGTTTATTTAATTTTAATTACACGTGTGTACGCGGAACGAACTTTATATTTTGTAAATCTATAAATAAAATTTTCGATTTCTTGTCTTGAAATAAATATTAACTGTAGTTAAGAATACAATAACATCATTTAACAATTTAGTGTCTAGGTACTAATACTTATTGTTAATTAGTACTTTCGGTATCTTTAGTGAATATAAACTGGTTACATTTCAATAATGCTATATTGTACCTGAAATGTTATCAATATTAACGAATAATATAATTTATTAATTTTATAAACAAATGGCCACAAAAGCAAGAAAAATTAATCGATATCATTATAAAAGAAAGGACCACATGGAACATCGTCCAATGAGAATCATCGATTTTCTTCGTGCAGACTTACACATAATATGATTTCATAATTATCAACATATTTTTTTCTCTTTCAGAAAGGGAGAGGAAAATTCGCGCCAATGATCGCGACTACAACTCACAGTTTAATTATGCGGTAAGATCGAAATATGGTTCAGCAATTCTTCTTTTTTTGTTTTTTTTTTTTTTATATAGAATAATTAAGACTCGAGAAAGCGACACTGACAATGATGATGGTACGCGTTTTATTTTTTCCTTCCAGAATAACTACATCAAAACGTCCAAGTATTCGGTTCTGACGTTCCTACCATTAAATTTGTTCGAGCAATTTCAACGGCTCGCTAACTTTTACTTCCTATGCCTGCTGGTGCTTCAGATGATCCCCGCTATCTCCTCCTTGACCCCCATCACTACAGCCATACCCCTTATAGGGGTGCTCATGCTCACTGCCGTCAAAGATGCCTACGACGATTTTGTGAGTACACCAAAATTACCAAACATTTTCGTAAATAACAAGTAAAATATATTTTTAAGAATGTTACACACTTGTAAATAGGTTCTGAACGTTTCCTGGTTTCTTTTTTTTAGCAACGGCACAGTAGCGATTCGCAAGTGAACAATCGAAAATCTCAAACGTTGCGAGGTACTAGTCTCCGTGAGGAGAAATGGTCGCAAGTGCAAGTAGGTGATGTAATTAGAATGGAAAATGATCAGTTCGTTGCAGCCGACGTCCTTCTTTTATCTACTAGTGAGCCAAATGGTCTTTGTTACATTGAAACCGCAGAATTAGATGGGTTAGTACTTTCTTTTTTTTTTTTATTGATTATAAAAGTTTAAAAAAATGCAATAGAATAACTTTATTCTCGATATCCAAATGCAGTGTTTATAAGACGTAAGAAATACAGTTAGGAAAAGAGAAAGTTGTAATAGAAGAATGACGATGCATTTAATTTTTTAGGGAAACGAATTTGAAGTGTCGACAGTGTTTAGCTGAAACTGCCGAAATGATGGATAATCATGAATTGATTGGTCAGTTTGACGGAGAAATTATTTGCGAAACCCCTAACAATTTGTTAAATAAATTTGATGGTACCCTTACGTGGAAAGGACGAAAGTAAGCGCCCGCTTCTTTTTATTTATTTATTTATTTATTTTTTTTAATCTAAAACAATTTAAACATAAAGCTATGTACATTAAAACTATTTTATTTATTATATATTACAGATACCCATTGGACAACGACAAAATTATATTACGAGGTTGCGTGCTCCGAAACACGCAATGGTGCTATGGTGTGGTCATCTTTGCAGGCAAGGATACCAAATTGATGCAAAACTCAGGGAAGACCAAATTTAAGAGGACCTCTATAGATAGGCTGCTGAATCTTCTCATCATCGGGATAGTGTTCTTTTTACTTTCTATGTGTTTGTTTTGTATGATCGGCTGTGGTATTTGGGAGAGCCTTGTGGGCCGTTATTTCCAAGTGTATCTACCCTGGGACTCGTTGGTGCCTAGCGAGCCTATGGGTGGTGCCACAGTGATCGCTCTGCTTGTGTTCTTTTCTTATGCTATCGTACTGAACACAGTGGTGCCAATAAGTTTATACGTGAGTGTCGAAGTTATCAGATTCGTTCAATCGTTTTTGATCAACTGGGATGAAGAGATGTACTATGCACCTACGAACACACACGCTAAAGCAAGGACTACTACATTAAACGAAGAGTTGGGACAGATAGAATATATATTTTCCGATAAAACCGGAACGTTGACACAGAATATCATGACTTTTAACAAGTGTTCTGTAGCAGGAAAATGTTATGGGGACGTTATCGACGAAGTTACCGGGGAAGTCGTCGATTTAAGTGAGGTGAGTCTGTTTATCTCTTTATCCGTAACCAGACTCGATGCGGATGATGGGGTACGTTATTATTAGATCGTTGTACAATGGAGTTGATAGTTTTTTTTATAGCTTTTAATGTTTTATAAAATGTAAAATTTTGTTTTTAAGTTAAACATTTTTTGTTACCGTTGCAACAAGACTTACTGTGATTTACAATTTTCACTGCATCGATGTTATTTGATTTTTTCCATCATGTACACGTTTTACATCAAGAAATACAGATAAGTTATTTATTTAGAAAGACAAGTTTGTTCTTTAAAAAAAAACAACAAAAAAAAATACGTTCACTTGAATACAAATTCTTGTTGTATTTTTAAGTCATAAATAATTGTGTTCAATAAATTTAATTCATCGAACATTGAAATTTCATACATCGGTTTCATTCATTTCACATTTGTTATCAAGAAAGAATATGTTTGTTTAAAAATTTAAAAGCTACAAAGCGAAGATATCATATAACAACGAGATTTTTATGGTTTCAATAAAAATGGAAATTTTATTTGCTTCGTGTAGTAGTATAATTGTTAGCAAATAAATAGTAAATGTTTCTAAGTAAATTATTTTTTCTTGGTAACAAAATAGAAACAATAGAATCATTTCACAGTTTGGCCATATTTTGCATAAGTTTTCATGTACATCACTTAGCATGTGTGTGCTGCATGTAGACGGACAAAGCTGCCCGAACACCTACGATGAGATGGAAAAATGGACAAGAATTTGTTCAAGTTTATTCACCTATAAGTGGTCCAAACGTACGTCTACTGGAACAAGTGGACAGGATATCCAATATAATTGCAGAACCGGGAACCAATGGCAGTTCGATGATTCCACATAAACTTTCAGTACGCATGTTAATAATTAACACACCTTTTTCACAAATGAAGTAAACTTTATGCACTATTCTGCTTATCTTTTCCTGCTTTTGTCCTATCCGTATGCTATGCAATTATAAGCGTTCAGGTATTATACATTGTATGGGTGTTATTAAATGTACAAGGTTTAACAAATGTTTCGGTTTCATATAAATATGTAGCAGTTACTAACTGTTGCTTTCCAATCTTTTTCTACATTTTTCAATAAGTTAGATGCATGTTGCATAGTACTTCATTTTTGTTTATAAATAGATGCAAGCACTCTTAAACTGCTTAAGCCTTGAACACTAATTTTCACGATGCTTTAAAGGAATTATAAAATTATAACATCTCGTATGTGCCTGCTGACTTACAACAAATCTATTTATATGGAAGCAAGGTATTTACTTTAATCTCTAGTTACTTCCATTTCCACATACTTTTTCGTGTGTCATACTAACACATAACAAGGTACAAAAAATTAATTCTAAATGCTATCTAATGTACTTTTACAGACAACGTCACCATTGGATTTCTCGTTCAACAAGGATTATGAACCAGAATTCAAATTCTATGATCCTGCGTTACTCGAAGCTGTAAAGAAGAATGATGAAAATGTTCATAGTTTCTTTCGATTGTTGGCACTTTGTCATACCGTTATGCCGGAAGAAAAAAGTGGCAAGCTGGAATATCAAGCACAGTCACCGGATGAGGCTGCTCTTGTATCTGCCGCTAGAAACTTTGGTTTTGTATTCAAAGAAAGATCTCCAAATAGTATAACAATCGAAGTTATGGGAAAACGCGAAGTATACGAGCTACTTTGTATTCTGGACTTCAATAATGTTAGAAAAAGAATGTCTGTAATTTTGAGGAGGGATGGACATCTTAGACTGTATTGTAAAGGTGCGGACAATGTTATTTATGAACGATTAAAAAAAGGAAGCGAAGAAATGATGGCAAAATCTTTGGAACATCTCAATAAATTCGCGGGCGAGGGCTTAAGAACATTGTGCCTTTCGGTCAGAGATCTAGATGAACAATTTTTCAATGATTGGAAACAACGTCATCAAGAAGCTGCCATGAGTCACGAGAATAAAGATGATAAACTGGATGCAATTTATGAAGAAATAGAGAAAGATATGACTTTGTTGGGCGCTACTGCCATTGAAGATAAGTTGCAAGATGGTGTACCTCAAACTATTGCTAATTTAGGTCTTGCTGGTATCAAGATCTGGGTATTAACTGGTGACAAACAAGGTAAAAATATATATGTTAATATTTTTAAGTTTACGCAGTATAAGTGAGCTATACATGCGTAATGTGCATTCCATAAGTAGACATTAATATTGTTTTGTAACTTTTTTTTTTTTTTTTTTTTTTTTTAAGTTGAAATTAAAATTTTTTTTTTTATTTTTTTTTTATTATTTATATTTATTATTTTTTTGTATCTTTTTTTTTTTTTTTTTAAGTTGAAATTAAAATTTTTTTTTTTATTTTTTTTTTATTATTTATATTTATTATTTTTTTGTATCTTTTTTTTTTTTTTTTTAAGTTGAAATTAAAATTTTTTTTTTTATTTTTTTTTTATTATTTATATTTATTATTTTTTTGTATCTTTTTTTTTTTTTTTTTAAGTTGAAATTAAAATTTTTTTTTTTATTTTTTTTTTATTATTTATATTTATTATTTTTTTGTATCTTTTTTTTTTTTTTTTTAAGTTGAAATTAAAATTTTTTTTTTTATTTTTTTTTTTTTTTTTTTTTTTTTTTAATACAGAAACGGCTATCAATATTGGTTATTCCTGCCAGTTGCTGACAGATGATCTTACAGATGTTTTTATAGTAGATGCCACTACATATGATGGCGTTGAAAATCAGTTAGCACGGTACTTGGAAACTATCAAAACAACCGGCAGTCATCAAAATCGGCCAACGCTCTCCGTTGTCACATTCAGGTGGGACAAGGAAAGGTCAGGCACATGAAAGAGACGGAGTACAAACTATTAACCTTTTCCATACCTAAATCTGACTAATTAACGCATTTATTTTAAAAGTTTCTCTTTCATACTGAATGTGGCATCATGTTCTGTGTAATGCTTTCTTCGTCTGATTATGCCTAAGAATTTATAAATATTTCAGATCCAGGTTTTCTGCCTTCAACGTTAAGTTAAGATATAGAAATTCAAACTTCAAAGTATTATAGCATACTATTTGATAAAAAAACAAAAGCCACTAGTCGCGAACTATGCATTTTTAATAACGTTTCTATTAAGAGTTATTGATTAATTTAAATATATTTTAGCATGCAATGATCATGATATTGCAAAGGTATTGATAAACTAAACTGCACCGATACATTATTTTAATTGAATTTATTATACGTGCAATGATAAATTGAATTAAGTTTTTACAAAGTACTCTAGTATGCAGTTACATATATATTTGCATGCAAATTTTAAAATATACAGAATTAAAGTTTCATATAATAATAGTAATTATTTTCTTTTTCAACTTCTCCTTTTTTTTTATCATTGAAAGGACATTGAAACCATTTATCTCTCATGCTTGTCGATCATTCTGTTTATAACGTAGACATTTCGATACATAGTAGATTAAGTATTAGTCTTTTTTCTCAAATACCACAATTTTTATTTTGTACTTTTTGAATATTCTTTGATTATTAATATTAATTAGTCGAGACGAACAATGATAATTATCATGTGCTTGAAACTCACTCCTTCTCTTTCTGTATGCTTAAAATTAATCTTAGTAATAATATTATTAATAATAATAATAATAATGATAATAACACAAAAAGTATGTTGCTTATGTCACGTTATTATATCAGTAGTCCATGATACAGTGCACTGTGTGTATTGTTTTATAATTAATGTGCATCGTTTTTATATCCAATGAGACAAATTAATTTTTTTTTTCTCTTTTTTTTTCTTTCTTTTTACTCTGCAAGTAATTGAATATTATATTTAATCACTGATTACGTTCGATGAACTGATTACTTTAGTAATTTTAAAAGAAGTGAAACTTGATTCTAAGAAAATGTCATTAACGTAAATCATACTTTACTTTAAAATCAACCTGTTTCATTTGAACATTGTTTTTCATATGCAGCAGTGATACTGAATACAATCCTAGCAGAGATGAACAAGACGAACATGAAATGGAACAAGCAACGGGATTCGCGGTAGTTATTAATGGGCATTCTTTAGTTCATGCATTACACCCACAACTTGAACATCTTTTTCTTGGGGTATCAAGCCAATGTAAGTCATATATTCAAAAAGTTTTCCCATCTTGGCAGGAATAGTTATTTAATACTATACATTATACTTTTTTAGGTAAAGCTGTGATATGTTGTCGCGTAACTCCTTTACAAAAAGCAATGGTAGTCGAATTAATAAAGAAAAATAAAAATGCTGTGACTTTGGCAATTGGTGATGGAGCAAATGATGTTTCAATGATAAAAACAGCTCATATAGGTGTTGGTATCAGTGGACAAGAAGGATTACAAGCTGTACTAGCATCCGATTATTCAATAGGACAATTTAGATTTTTGGAAAGACTGCTCCTTGTTCATGGTAGATGGTCATATTATAGAATGAGCAAATTTCTTAGATATTTTTTTTACAAGAACTTTGCGTTTACACTATGCCACATCTGGTTTGCCTTTTTCTGTGGATTCAGCGCACAGGTATGACCTTTGTATTAGTAGCACCTTTGTTTACCAACATCTTTATCCTTTCGTTGTAAAGTGATGAGTTTAAGGCGAATGCGATTCACGAAATTCCTTTGTTGAGCAACTAGTTCCAAAGTTGAGTATTGAGAAATTGAACTGTTTGATCATTCTGATTTTCTAATATTTACAACAAAACTGTCGTTTGAGAATAAATTTTTCGCATAATGTTACATGTGTATATTTTTCTTTTTTGCAGACTGTATTTGATCCTATGTACATTTCAGTCTACAATCTCTTTTATACGTCATTACCTGTAATGGCAGTGGGTATATTTGATCAAGATGTTAACGATAAAAATAGTTTAATGTATCCAAAACTTTACGCACCCGGATTACAAAATTTACTTTTTAATAAAAAGGAATTTTGCTGGAGTGCCATACACGGTTTTTTTGCTAGTTGTGTATTATTTTTAGTTCCGTATGGTAAGTTTAAATAATCTCATCCCCGTTTTATCAGATATTTAAAATTGATATACGATATAATTGAAATTATACAAATATATCTTCAGGAACGTATAAGGACGGAGTATCACCAAAGGGCTATGTACTTTCTGATCATATGTTACTGGGAAGTGTTGTAGCCACTATATTAGTCATAGTAGTAACTGTCCAAATAGCCCTTGACACATCGTACTGGACGATTGTTAATCATATTATGGTTTGGGGCTCGCTCATTTGGTATTTTATTTTAGATTATTTCTATAACTTCGTCATAGGTGGTAGTTATGTTGGCAGTCTTACAATGGTATGTTATTTTGCTGTAATAAAAATATTTATTATAATAATAAAAATTAACACTAGAATTAAGCACAATATTAATATTTGTCTAACACAATTTTAGGCAATGTCTGAAGCAACGTTTTGGTTCACGGCAATCATTTCGTGTATCATATTAGTAATACCCGTACTATCGTGGAGATTCTTCTTCATAGACGTTAGGCCAACATTGTCTGACAGAGTTAGACTTAAGCAGAGGTTGGCACAACTTCGTTCTCGCCAAAGTCAAGACATACTTCGTACACCATCGACGAGGCGAACTCGACGATCTCTTCGTTCAGGATACGCTTTCGCGCATCAAGAAGGTTTTGGCAGGCTCATTACATCTGGCAAGATTATGCGGAAATTACCCAATGGTGCAGATTTTAGGTTTGCCATGCCATTTACGAACAATACTAGCAAACAAGTTAGTGTTGCCACTACGTCACCAAAGGACAATGCATCAAAAAATTCGCACACATTGGATACTATTAATCTGTAATCTGGACATTTACATTGTAAGTCTTTCCACCATCTATTCAATTTCGGATGAATGATTTGCCAAGCTACGAAGCAGCATTAATACGAAAAAGTTATTTAAATTTTTGCAAACGAATTTTTTATTTCAACAACAAACGGACCTTCTGAATATGATATTAGACCATAAAAGTTTTGTTGTATTTGCAATCTGTTCTCGTTACACGTAACACACAAAAGTTTTATGTACCATGCATTGCAATAGCTAAGAAAAATATCTACTAGCTTATTAGATTCAACTTTTTGTATCAATGCTTACAAACATTTAAGTAATCGAATTTCATATGACAATAAAGTATTAATTATTTGCATAAGAAATTTTACATACTAGTATCTATTAAAGAGTGCTATTTCTTTTTTCACCAAAAATTATTATTAGTTAAAAATCATTTCAATACAATGCATTTTTTTATCAGATCAACCATTATTCTAGACTCTTATGAAAATTTCTACGCTACACGCATAACACGATCGTATTCCTGAATATATTTTTGTTCATTTTCAAATCTGTNTTTTTTTTTTTTTTTTTTTTTTTTGTAAAAAAGATGTATCAATTAAATTATTGAATTTTTTTTTTCTTTCATACGTTTTATGTTATAAAGAGTCTAGAATGAAAAAGATCTCAGATTTAGACAACTCATCAAGGCATTGATAATAACTTCTGACAAATTCTCAAATAATGCACATTAATAAAAATGCACAGGTTGATTTATGATTATACATTTTCCGCTTCGTATGTGAAAAAAGAAAAAAAAAAGTTTAATGTTTTAAGAGCTATCAAAATATATGGACTACTATTAATTTCTTGTTATCTGTAATAATTGTTCGGCCATTGATTAAAATTGATAAATTTGCTATTATTATGTTACCGTGAATGAAAATGTTCGTTTAAAGAGGTTTACAATAACGATAGATTGGTGACATCTTGCACCTTATATTTGGAATATTTTTAAACATATATTTCCAAATCTAACTTGTTAGAAGTGTGTAGAATTCTTACAAAGAATCGAGATTTTATTCCGAATGAATACCCTTTATTTAAAAATTGGCAAATTAATGTAATGCAATAATTAGATAAATTATGATTTGTATGATCATGACACTCCCTGTGTATATATGTGTAGAGGTGTCAAAAATCATATAATATCCCTACTTGTATTATATACTGTCCTAGTATGAACGTGGTTGCTGTAAAAACATGTTTACACGATACATTATATATATACATATATACATAAGGATTATAGTTATGATAATAATTGCCTTTATAAAATATGAAGAAACAATTAAAATTACTGTATCATAACATTGACTGTAAATATTTTAAAGAGATATATATATATATTATATTAAATGTTAAGTATACATTTTTTAAAAGAAAGTAATATATAGGTAGATCAATTTAAAAAATATGAAAATAGTAGCTATATTATATTATACTATTGCGGATAATGTTTGCCTTGGACTGACTACTGAATATATATGATATAATAAAGTAAAAAACAGTAGTAACAATGAAATATGTATTTCTACTTTTAATATTAATATGAATTCTAGGGAGATACAGTCTGTATTGGGAGAGTGTGTTCCACAAAGAATTTTTTTTTTATTTAAACAGAAACATAGGAATTTATTGCTTTCGAACATTGTGCCTAATCAAGAAGCTACACAGAGTGTTTCACATTGCAATGGTATTTTGTTCATTTACGTTTATGCAAAATGGCGTATGATGTACATGTAATTAGACTCTCTTCTTTACAGATCACATGTTATCAGTATCAAATTATTTAATTATTGCCTTTGTATCAATTTTTTTGTTCTTTTTTTCCAAACAGAAACATTTATGTATCAATTCCATTTATATCGAACTATGTACCGATCCAAAGTTACTAATGGAGAGAAAGAATTCAACTAACGAGACTGCTGCGTTCTTTATCTTCTACTTTTTGAACGGAAAAAAATCGTATGTAACGCAGAAATGTCAGAAATCGAAATTAAAAAGATGTATAATTTCAATGAATTGGTATATCTTAATGTCAAAAACTCAATATGTTATTCTAAAGTGTAACAAATATATACTATACCATGATGATATTTCAGTTTCCTTTGAGATTGATAGTTATATGTTTCTATAACGAAAGATATTAATCAAGAATTGAGGTGGTACTTGAATTTTTTATAATAAATGTCGGACTTTCAATAATAATATCAATGGACTGAAAAATAATTTTACAAGTATTTATAAAACGAAATTGTGAAATCATCTTCGATATTGGAAACAAAATGTAACGTGCTAAACTACTTGTGTTAGAAAAATTATGAATATATTCTTCTTTACACCCAAGGAAAGATCATAGTTACCTAGAAAATGCACCGCCTATATTTTTTGTCTAAACTCACTTGTATATACATTTATTTTATAACACTTCGTGCTAAGTAGTATTTGGAGATGTGATATTATTATTACGAACAGCTATATTGTAATGTATGTATTACTTATTTTAAATCCCCCAAAGGGTATAATTTAATTTTCGTTTGCAAATAACACCCTTGTCCTGAAATCAGAGTACCATGGTTTTTAAATAATAATACGTGACATTGCAAATAATATTATTTTTATAATAAGAAAAATTTATGTATTATGTATATGTATATATATTTAGACGAAACCTCTGCAAAATACATGCGTTATTATCGTTTATTTTAATTTTCTAATTTAACGTATCGGAAAATTTATTAGACTTGAAAAATGTACATTAATATTATTTAAAAATCTTGGTATATATTGACTTAATGTAAAAAAAATAAGAAATTAAGGAAAATAATCATTATAAGGAAGGTAGTCATAACATATTGTTGGTTGCATAAGTTGTTATATATGTTACTTTAAATACTGAATCAAATGTCTAGAAACAAAATGCAAGAGCAAATTGTCTGCTGCATGTGCTCTATAGACTGCGCATCAATTACTGCTTATAAAATATTTGCTTAGGACATAGTATAATTTAAAGAAGAAAACAGTTGTACTTATAATTATGTACAACTGTTAAATCTTCGTTACTTTCAGACTTTCATGTCCGGTAAATAATCTTTTACTACAATTTTTCAAAGGCGTGTTCTTCATGGGATGCTAATACAAGACAATAATATATTTAACAACAGCAATTAAAAGATATAAAAATATTACACGTAATTAATAATATCTTTATCCCCTTTGAATGTTTATCGGTTAAAATAAATTATACCAATTACGTTTTTTTTTTTTTTGTTTATAATTCGAAGAAATTTCCTTTTTTTCATTTGATATTTTGATACTATGTCCTATGTACTATTTCTAATATATTCTACTTTTATGTATCAAATAATGCATCCTATATAAAATCTATGCCCTACCGAATTGAAGAAAGTTTTACAAGCACGTTATATGTGTAGGGCCATGCAGAAGGGCATACGAAAAGAAACTAATGTTATCGAATATAATGTTCCTTACAAAATGCACGCAAGATAGAAAACTAGTGTGTATGAAACGAAATCATGTCTATCGTATTATGACATTTAAAGCGGTGGTGACTTTAAATGGATCAAGTTATCGAGCAAAGCATTGATCAATCGATCGCAATTAATTTTCTGCAATTTCTAGAGTTGTTACGCTCAAATATACGTTCAGTTATATGTTAACACTTTGTCACAAATAATAAGGAAAAGTTTTAATTTGTATCTTCGACGAATACATTGATACAGAAACGATTTACTTTTTGTAAATCGTGTTAAACGATGTTTTCTGGTTTTATACTACACTCTGTGTAATATCAATTTTGTAAATTTAAATATTGCTTTAAGTATATACATCATGTACAGTAAAATATAATTCTTAAGTGTATTATTTTTTATGTGTAAATAACTTGCATGAAAGGAGAGATTTTATGTTGTAAAAGATATAGTAAAGTATGAGTACATACGTCATTCAAACAATCAAATTTAGTAAAAACTGTTTATGTAGAAGTTTCATGTTTTTTTTTTTCTCCATAGAATTATAAAAGTACCACTTTTTCATTTACTCTTAAAATTATCCTTGCATTTTTATGTTATTGTTTAAATTAAAAGTGATGGTGATAATAATTTTGGTGCTTTCTCACTAGCTTGAATCTGGCAAATATTGGTTGCATTCTTTAAAAAAATTATTTGTTTGTTGTGCGTTACAAAAAGTGTTACATAGTTATTACTTATAGTTCAGTCGGAATAAGAGGGACCACAGTACAATGTGTTTAGAATGAATTTATCATTTATATATTTAGATGTGTTTTAGGAGATTACTTACGTTTTAAAACATAAACTTATTTAATTTGAAATATTTGTACAATCCTTTAACGTTTTTAATTAAATTAAAAATCTAATTCATTGAAACTCTATTATAACGTTAAAGTTTAATTTTATCATTTTCATATTATACATGTGAAATGTATTTTATGTCGGACGTAGTAATCTTCTAACGCATTTTACCTTAAAATGGTCNTGAAACTTGCTGTTGAGCCTACGCCATACATTCGTTCGTTTCTTCGGGTAATATTCTTTCATAAAAAATATTATATTAGATTATGTTTGCGTTTATATTTGTACAATAGGTACCAGATAAAGAGGTGAGATATTTTTACGACAATCGTTGGACAAAGATACCGGAATCGCAAAGGTACTTACCCTTAGAGGAAGGACTTGACCGCGTAGCGGAGGGCGGTTTGGCTTATCACACGATGATCGATTTCGCTTATCCGTACATCGAGCAGTCGTTCAATTACCGAAGCATTTGCGAGCTCACGGAGGTTCATCTGTTTCGTGGTATTCTGGCATTTTACGGGAGGCACCATAGCCCTTTCACTGAACTAATGAAAGTAGGGTACGAGAATCGATACAGATTTACTAATTAATCAAAATATCGAGAAACAAGTAGAGTTGCATTGAGTTAATGTATAAATTATATACTGTGAATTGCATNAAAAAAAAAAAAAAATTAACTGTTGCTTCAGTATTTAAATGCACACGTCGTCTTAATTTATGCTTTTAATGTAACTATGTGTACAATACAACAAATTTTGTTACAGCTTTATGTAATATATTAAAACATGAAATCCTTTTTATTCTTACAATATGATTCTAACGTGAAACACTTTTTCATCGATTTCAGAGATATGTGCATTAATATAAGATATATACAATTTGTGTCTTTACAGAATTGTATTATGTTTTTGTTACTCATCAGTATTGAATAGTTATGTATGGGTGTAATAGATACATGTATATTGAAATTATGCACGGATATTTAGTTAGAAGCTGATTGAAAGGATGCAATTAGTCGTGAGCGGTACTCGTAAAAAACTATCTCCAAGCCCATCGCAGATGAGCAATGCAAAATCATAAAATTTAGAAGAAATTATAAATATGCTCTTTCTATCCACAAAGCGGATGTATCGAAGGAACATTATTCATACTTTATACTTTTTCCAAAACGAAAATGTTGACAGAACACTCGGATAGAAACGAGAACAAGTAAAAAAAAAATGTGGTAGTTTGTACTTATTATGAAACGCGAATGATTAATCTTGCTGCATAAAACGCTGCGAAATGCGATTACAGTTTTAATAATTTGTTATCAACGAGTTACCTCTTTATGCTATCGAAATTTAATATTTCACAAATTACAAAATTGTTCACGTATCAAACATTTCTTACTAGTTTTTAAGTTAATAAAAGTAATGCAGCATAATGTTGTATTTTTCAAATATGTATTATTATTTCAACCTATAATATTCCCATCCATATGAACAGTATATTCCGAGTATACATAACGTTAATATTATATTAAATTAATATGTTTGTTCGATTTTGATTATTTGTATAATAATAATTTTATAACAAAAATACATTAGCGATTTCGTATTGTATATGATTTTAATTCGCTTGTATATTATGCATTTACATAAATAAAATCAATCTATATCTCTTGGCTGTTTCAATTGTACATTAATATTGGTAATTCGTTATGAAATAAGTAAGAAAAACAATAACATTACCTTTCGAAACAATTTACAATTCATCATTCTAATTAAACTTATAGTTAAAACTGTAATCTTTTCGCAAGCGAAGCACCATCCATTGATTCGAGTAATTTCCGTTTTAGACTAGGTTTTTCTTCTGGTTGACGTTTTACAGATGTAGGAAGAGGTAATCTAGGTCCAGGAGTCGGTGCTGGCTTGTTACTGAAGTATGGCATTTGAAGAGCTTGGTCGCACGTACACCTTTCTAAGGGATTTACATTTAATAGACTAGCAATTAAATCTAGGAGATCATCACCGGCAGCAGTAAATATATGTTTTAATGGTGTGCCAGGAAAAGGTTTGAATTGAATAAAATCTGGTAATTCAGTCATTCCTGGCCATGTTTCTTCGGTGGGTGTACCCAATGTCTGAAAATCACGCGTACAAATACGTTATAACAATTAAAGCTAACGGTACGTTGCAATTTTTTATAAATTAAAATAAAGACAGTACTTGAAATATTCTAGTGAGCTGATCTAAGTCAGATTCTCCGGGTAAAAATGGTACACGTAATAAAAGTTCTGCTAATATACAACCAACTGCCCACATATCGATTCCAGTCCCATACAGTCTTGCACCGTACAGCAACTCGGGTGCCCTGTACCATCTCGTTACTACTTGATGAGTATTTATTCGGTTTGGAGAACCAAAAAATTTAGCCAAACCAAAATCACCAATTTTTAAAACACCTTCTGCATTAACCAATAAATTGTTCGGTTTCAAATCTCTGTGAAGTATCCAATTGTAATGTAAATAATCCAAACCTTGTAAAGTTTGAATCATGTATGCTTTAATATTTGCAGCTGTTAAAACTATATTATTATCCTTTATTATTACTTCCAAATCTGTATCCATAAAGTCAAACACTAAGGAGACATTTGATTTGTGACCAAAAACATCTAAAATAATATTATAATATAAACATTAATCGGACAGTATTAATACTTATGACTTATACGTATAATTACATACCTAATAAACCAATTACATTATCGTGTTTCAGTTCTTGTAATAATTTAATTTCTCGCAACGCTGTTCTATTTATTCCATCTCTAGCTTCTGCACGACTTCCAACTTTAATCTGAAATTGTCATAAATAACGTTACGTGTATTCCAAACAACCGACGTTTCATTTTCATATAAAAACCTACGAAAATGACGAACCTTTTTTACAGCAACAATTTTAGACGTCTCAATATCTTTGGCTTTATAAACAGTAGCGAACTGAAAGAAGATTCACGAATAAATTGACAATGTTGAAAGGGAGTTTGATCCGCAACTAACCTGTCCTTCTCCCAAAAAATCAATTTTCTCGTATCTTCGTAATTTTTCTGTCATGTTTCCTTAATATAATAATACCCTTATCTTTATGCAAAATTTGTTATTTATTTAAAAAATTTTACATCATAAAAATATCTTGTACGATTCCATGAGGTATGCTTCGTTTCACTCGATTCAAAACGAAGCGTATTTAGATGTAAAACTTACGTCGTGTCGCTGTACTCGAAAGTTGCACGTGCTCCAGCACGTGTCATACGCGTATGTGTGTGAATGTTCAGCTGAAACGTAATAATGCTATCGAATATTCAAATCGATAAACGTATAATTGTTAACGTACGAAAATTATCAGTTATTTGTATCCTGTCAATTAATACTTTGCGATTTTTCTTTTTCAATGAATACTATCTAAAAATAAAATAAACTAACAACGATCATCGCTCTCAGATATTTTTATATTTTTATATTTTTATTCCTTTCGTGTGCTCGGATAATCGTCCAAGCGAAAATAAAACACGTTTACTCGTACTAAACCTTTTTAAATTTTAGAATTCGAAAGGGATTAATCTAATCATTAATTTCGTATTTACGTAAGATTTTTTTTTTTTTCATTTTAAAATATAAAGTATATAACTTGGCCATCGATAAATTACAAATAACGTTAATTTATCGTAATAACATTAGTATTATTAGCAGCACTGCATTTTAATCAAATATATTTGCAGTCTGTATAATAGATGATAAAAAAAAAAACGTCATGCAAGATCATTCGACAGTTACATCGAAGAAAGGAACGATATAACTGTCACGATAATAAAGGAGGGATAGTCGCACTATCATAATTCTGATTAGACTTTCTAAATTTATCAACATTCATGAAACATCTTTTTTTTCAAGTGTACACATCCGAAGAGTGTGTTCGTATCATTTTAACATACCGAATGCTAAACTTCAAGACATGAAACACAATTGCGAAAACATTTATCAAATTTTTGAGTAAAGCGTTACATTCAAATTACGAAACTAATACTCCGAAGGAAATGAATGAAGTAAACACAACAGAATAGAAAATTTTCTGAAATCATGGTGAAAATAAACCAACGTATTTGTTAATTGGTCACAACAAAGCGTTCAGTGTGTCAGAATAAACGTGTAACTCATATTGATCTCGACACTTGACGCCATTATCCTTATCCGTCCCTTGTGTCAATTTGACACATATTTTTCTCTTAAGAAGTGCTCGTTGCGATAAATATAAAAAAAAAGCAGTATGGTTCACGCATCGCTTTTTGCTTTATTATTTATAAACGATGCGAGACAATCTTATGCCTGAATATGCAAAAATTTAACTTTTTTTCTTTACTCTGAATAAAAAAATTTGTAGATTTCATTATTTATCTTTTCATCGTATTAATTTTTTGACCATTGTGTCAATTGGACACCAAGGCAGAAATTAAGTAATTACGAATTACGAAAGAAAAAAGAGTAAATAAAATTCTGTACATCCCACTTAAAAGTAACAGATGCTATTTTTAAAAATCTACCATCTCATTCTTGAATCGTTTATAATTCCCTACAATCTTTATAAATACGAATAATTTCGCTTTAACAAATTCGTTAATTATTATAAATTTGTCTCCTCTATACATAGATTTCCATCAAATTAATACTTTCTGCCCACAGATAAATATTTGTCTTTTTTATTCCACAGTTTCTTCCTTCTTCGAATTTCAAACATCGTTCCAAACCATAAGTAAAAAGAGTAAATAAAATTCTGTATATCCCACTTGAGAGTAACCGATGATATTTTTAAAAATCTACCATCTCATTCTCGAATCGTTTATAATTTCCTACAATCTTTATAAATACGAATATTTTCGCTTTAACAAATTCGTGAATTACTATAAATTTCTCTCTTCCATACATAGATTTCCATCAAATTAATACTTTCTGCCCACAGATAAATATTTGCCTTTTTTCTTCCACAGTTTCTTCCTTCTTCGAATTTCAAATATCGTTCCAAACAATATACACATGTATACATATAATCTGAGAATACGTTAACGTACACATAACGTATCTAAGCGATAATCAACACGGTTGTCCTCTAAGAGAGTGCAAAAAGTGTTCTTCGAACGGTAAAGTCGTAGTTAGAATTACGAAATTCAAAAGTGTCCGGTATAGGGGAAGGCCGTTGACGAGGGAGGGGAGACCGCTCTCGAAACTATCCACGTTCGAGCGGCTGTCGTAATTAATTAAACAAATAAACGTGGCTGGCTCGGCTTATCGAACATCAAAGACGAGAAATTGCTAGTAGAATTATTGGTAGTCAACCGCTAAGCCGGCTACAGTAATAATCCAGTGCAACGTCGAGTGATATCGCGCAAAGAGACATGTCACCGGTTGAAACTCTCGTCCTTTCGGCGGTCGTTCTCGTGTCAGGTAAATGAAGCCACGTGGATTTTTTAGAAATATTCGATGACCGACTGTAAAGTGAACTGAACGTTATTTTCACAAACAGAGTTGTTTCAGTGGAATTGGTTCCGTAAATCAGATTAGAGTGTATAAATTCCTTGTAGCATCGTTGTCGAAGCTTCGCCACGAAGAGCTCGAAAAGCTTAACGGTTCTTTTTTTGTTTTAATTGCGGTGATTGTGCGTATGCTGGGTGATGCATCATGATTCTTTACTTTTTCAATCAATTCTCTTTCCTCGTGGTTCTAGCGTACGCGTTTCCACAAAACACGCTGCTGAACGATGTGGAAACGGTCATCAGGTCTGTGTTCAGAATAGCTCATGAACCTGCTACGTTTAATCTGTACACCAGGTATGTGAGCATGTACTGCTTTTGTTTATCGATTTTCAGGAAGTTTAAAATTGCGATAACGGTTGGAACGGTTGTGTTCTTAAAACGGAATAAATCGTGACAAATAGTGATTGATACTATTGTACAATAAATGCGATAATTTATTAATAGAATAAATGTAACAATTAATTATGAAACAACACCGCGAAACCGTAGGTTCTTGATATTATTATCTGCTTAAGAAGTAGAATTATATAAAACGTTCCTCGAAGATCAATCCTATTTTTATTTAAAATATTCTGCTCGATACATTTATTTGTACCTTCTTTTTTTTTTTACTTTAAGAACTAATCGTCGTTATTTCGATCTTGCTACGTTCGCTTTCGTATTTTATATCGTTAGTATTATTGAAAACAAAGAAGGAGAGAAGAGGAAAAGCGAATCTAAACTGTTGAAGAAAATTCACGCTTCTCCTTGGCAACGCTCGGTTCGTGCTGCGAATTTTTCGTCCGTGCAGAGGCGAGCTTTTATCGTTCGCCGTTCGTAAACGATGCATCAATTTTTTAACGATACGTGCAATCAGCAAGCCGGCAAATTCTATTCTCAGCGCTGACGCTCCACTGACTATCATCGATGCGTGAATATCTCGGACGCGCCTCCTTTTCTTATTCTTTTTGCACTGCTTTGCCTTCTACCGTCGATCGACTTGATCGGAAACAGGGGGAAAAATCGAGGCGCCACTTGGCGACGCCTCGAGAATTCGTCGCTCCGATCTTTAATATTTTCACGAAAATTGATCGAATCGAAAAATTTCATATTCAAATTGGAAAGGTATCTTTATACTTTAAATTTAAAAGATACCATCGGTAATTTCGTGCAAAATTATAGAAATTAAAAAAAAAAAAAAGTATTAAGGCCAAATGTTAACGGATTGTTAATGTTCATGGATTTAAAAGAAATATGTAGTAATTACTTTTAAACTAGACAAATATTTGGTATTTAATTTACTAATTACAAGTATAGTATTCGTTTTACCGATTTCAATTTTTATAAAGATCTTCGAATGATTAAAATACAAGAAATAATTAAAAATTTAGTACTTTCTTTTTTTCATAAAGAGAAAATCCGTTTGGCGAGGAGCAGTTATTTTTAAACGACACCGAGGTGCTTTACGCATCCCATTTCAACGAAAGCCGTCCGACAAAATTCATCATTCACGGATTCAGCGACACCGGAAACGAAGCCTGGGTACGAGGTTTGATAGATGGTACGCAAACACGAATCTTTCGTTTCAATGGTTAAAGGAATGCGAAGCGCGACAAAACTAGGGAAAGAAAAAACAATAAGAAGCAGACGTCGCGTAAAATGGAACGAAGCAAGGATGATTTTCAAGGAATTTCTAGAAATGTCGACAGAATCGACGTTGAATCAGTGAAATTTAATTACAATCAGGGTCAATCCGTTTCGGTAAACACGGAATCGACGTCGCCAGGTTCAAAGGTCACCGCGATAACAAGCTAATTGATCGTTTAACAAGATTTTGCTCTCTCGCGCTAAACTCCTGACGTAACTGAGAAATTTTGTTTTAGAATTTTTCCAAGATCCTATTCACCAGTACCATGCTTCGATCCTTTGGAAAATCAATTGTTCTTCCCAACATATGCTTACTATACTGCCATTCAAATATTTAGACAATTAGTACTGTTACCTTGTTATTCTATTGCAAATTAATAACATTCAAACTTAGATATGCTAGTAATTTTCTTACTCGGTACAGTTTACAATCTGAGGATCGTTAAATAATTTCATTTTCTTAAGATAAGTGCGTCGGACAATCTGTTAAATAATAATTAATTGTCTGTTGATCGATCGATTAAAAAAAAAAAGGATTATTAACAAGTAATTCAGTATTTTTCAAAAGTTGATATTAAAAGCTAAAATACTGATAAATCGATTAAATTTGAAAACAATCGGACGTTTACGATTGCAGCGTATCTACTTCACGAAGATGTGAACGTGATAGTGGTCGGATGGGGCTCTTTGGCTGCTGATATTTATCCAGTGGCGGTAAATAATACACGACTCGTGGGTGAATATCTTGGAGATTTTCTAGAATTTCTCAATCGTGAATCGAATCTCGAATACAAGGATGTTCACATCAGCGGTCACAGCTTGGGTTCGCATGTGGCAGGAATCGCTGGGGCTTTCTTGGACGGACGTATTGGCAGAATAACAGGTACGCTTCGATTAGAGTATTTATCCGAGTCAAATCTTATCTTATTATAAATTTGTTTTTTATTTTTATTTATTTTTTTTTATTTTTTTTTACGTTTCATTTTGTGATTCAAAGGCCTCGATCCAGCTAGTCCGTTGTTCGAGACGGTTTCCGGGATTGTTGACCCGGAATTTAGATTAGATCCAACCGATGCGCAATTCGTGGATGTGATCCATACGAGCGGACCCGCGTTCGGATTTTTGGCTCCGCTTGGCCACGCTGATTTCTATCCTAACAACGGAAAGTTTCCGCAGCCTGGGTGTTCGTTCATACCGACCATCAGTAAAAAATTTAATTTTTTTTAATTAAATTAAAGATACAAATGTCTTTGATAGAGAGGGATGCTTTAATAGAGTATCCGATTAATTTTAATTTAATAACGTCGAACAATTTGTCAGCTTATTGCAGTCATTCGCGGGCTCACCAGTTCATGACAGAAAGCATAGGAAGTACGGCTGGTTTCAAGGCAAGAACCTGCGAAAATTGGGAAAAATACCAAGAAGGACGTTGCAATTATAATCCGGTCGTTCTGATGGGAGAATATGCGTCCACGTCGTAAGATATTAATCTATTCTCTGATTTTACATCACGTATAAAGTATCTTTTGTGCAATTAAAAGAATATTATTTCATTGCGATCGCTTCAGGTTGCGAGGAAATTTTTATTTGACAACGAATGACGCGCCACCATTTGCGGTGTAGTAATCGACGATGGACGCTAAAACTTGGAACGATTCTCTGTGGTGACGATCGTGTATTTGCGACATAAAAATGATGTGTACTAGTCATTTACAAATTACTTTATTTATGCATCGTGTGCAGTTTTATTCGAATCCTCTCGTGATTTTTTTTTCTTTTTTCTTTTTTCTTTTTCTTTTTTTTCTTAATTTAACGAACGAGATCGAAACTGGTGGTGAGGCGTTACCATTTCATGTCGTGCATGAAAAGTACAAATTATATTAATTAAAATGGCACGTTCCGATGAGACTTTCCCTCGTTCGTGTACTTTTGCAGAGTGAAACGAAAATAAACGTTATATTGGTTTACTTCGAACTTATATACTTTATTATTCATTGCGTTGAATATTATTAAGATATCCAGGAACAATGGCAAATCAGGAAAGCGGAGGTTTATAAAGAAAAAATATACGCATATAAGCGACTGTTATATTAATAATTCAAGGTGGTTGCGATTAATAAATGTAGAAATACAATATTACCGAGATAATGGAATATTCACGAAGAAATATCGACGCAAGACCAATCAAACGTTGCATTGGGAACGTTCCTTCGAGAGATAATTCTGTACGATGAATCGAGCGTATTTCTTGTTGCTTTTAATAGTGCAATTAACTGTTACTTTGTGCGTTAATGAAAACTACATTATCCGTGATTACTTCGCGTTTAGAAAAGTGAAAAGGATCGTAGGATTCTCTTGTGACACCGTCGAAAGTGCGTAGACAAACGTTTTACACGAATATTCTTTTAATTCTTACGTTTAAGTTCTTATTCTTATTTTGTAAAAAAAAAAACATAAAAAAAAAACAGATGACTTTGAACTTGCGAAAACGTTCAACAACATGTACACCACGTATATTTCGATGTTGGATTCCGCGATTGACTCACGTTTAGACGTCAGAAAGGTTTTAAGAGCAGAGTACCATCGGTTGGGTGTTTTTTTGGATTCTCGATGCGATCGTAGGCGGTACACTAGAGTTCTCGTAGACGTAAGTAATTTATTTCATAAAACTGTTACGTATTTTTAAAAATTAGATGAAACGTTATCGTGTAAATAAAACACCAATATTAATGGAAGACTATTTTCTATACTGTAATGTTAGATCGATTATGATTGGCAGAAAGTTTCTCTGTTTTCACTGAAATTATTAATTATCTTTTCCTTTCTTTTTATTTTAAGATACAAAGAACATTGTTATTAGAACTAAGTTGAACGTTTATCTGAATTTTGTAATTTATTAAAAACTTTATTATTTACCATAGATACTTCAATAAAGATGTAACAGATTTTTAAATAAAGAAAAGAGGCTTTTTAATTCCTCGATCACAACTGTTTTAATTTCTCAGATATCGAGTAACTTCTCAAAATTAACCACCAATTTAATAAGTATAAGAATTAGAACTTCGTTATACCGAAACATAAATTGTAAAGCTATAATACTTATTGTACGTAGGCGACCAAATATTCTATGTACGACGAGATGCACAAGTGGTTGATATTGGGTTCAAATTTGAGCCACGTGTTAGAAATATTAAACGACGATGCATTTACTATCTCTACGGACGTTATAATCGCCGTATCATCAGCGAACAATTATATTCTATACGACGTGTACAATCCATGTAAAGATCGAGGAGGTTTGATGAATGTAACACATTTTGGTACCTGGAATGCTAAAACAGGATTAAACGTTGTCTTAAATCAATCGAAACTTGAAAGAAGATCAAATCTGCATGGAATGAAACTTAAAGTCGGACTCGTGGTAAGTTACTCGTAATTGTTACAGTTTTCATCGGTAATTAGTAAAGTTGAAATAAAAATAATTACATAGCTAAAGAAATATATTGCAAAACTTGCAGGTTACTTATAAACCAGAAAACAGCTCGGTTCACGATATGATGCTAGAGTATAGTATGAAATCGAAATATGGCCGATCGAAATTTTTATACGCACTCGTGCAGCATTTGTCGGACATTTTCAATTTCACGTAAACTTTAATAAGCTCAATTATTTATTAATTATATAACGTATTAGTTAATTATGTTTCTTTATGTTTGTTCATATTCGTTATAATTAGAATGTCTTATTCGAACTAATAAGGATGATTAAGACGATTGTTCTTTATTGGCCGGTCTCTGTTTTACAGTACGGAGATCGTGCAAATAAACGCGCAAAGAAGATTCGATAATTTTGGCCCAGTTTTCGCTGCTTTTAAAAAGAAACTCATAGATCTCTCGGCAAGCCCAGTCGCGATGAAGGCCGATAGATTGGATAACGGAGATATAATTGGACCGGTCTGGCCAATACGGTACACTACTACTGCCGCACCTTCGCACCTTTCGCTATTAATCGTGTCGCATCTTTCATAATATTCTCGGAATTATTTAGATTCTTTCTTTTGTAATTTACTCTTTCAATTCATCAATCAATTGAATTCAGCTTTATCGTACACTAGCCTGAAAAATTAATTCGTATTTCATCGTTGTAGATCATGCTTTATGTTTCGTACGATTTCATCCATGAAAATGAAACCGGGCCAATTTTTGAAACCCTTGTCCAGAAAAGTTTGGTACGTGATACTTGCCATGATAGGAATCGTAACGACAATTTTAATTGTATTTTTACGACTGGAAAGCGTTCGTACGCCCACTGAGATTTATGGTCTATCCGTTTTGCTCACAATTGGAGCTTTATCGCAACAAGGTACCCGTTTATTTTGAAAAAAAAAAAAGAATCGATAATAAAAAGATTGTTAAATCTTTTAAAAATGAAACGTTTTCAGGTTCTGCGTTCATTCCATCTCGTTACGCGGGTCGCATCGCCTTTCTACAAATCTTATTTTTCAGCTTACTAATTCTGAATTATTATTCGGCGAGTGTAGTGTCGAATCGTTTGAAAAACAAGGGCGAGAAGATGAATGATTCGTTGATTAACTTGGCTAGAAGTAATATGAAACTTGCTGTTGAGCCTACGCCATACATTCGTTCGTTTCTTCGGGTAATATTCTTTCATAAAAAATATTATATTAGATTATGTTTGCGTTTATATTTGTACAATAGGTACCAGATAAAGAGGTGAGATATTTTTACGACAATCGTTGGACAAAGATACCGGAATCGCAAAGGTACTTACCCTTAGAGGAAGGACTTGACCGCGTAGCGGAGGGCGGTTTGGCTTATCACACGATGATCGATTTCGCTTATCCGTACATCGAGCAGTCGTTCAATTACCGAAGCATTTGCGAGCTCACGGAGGTTCATCTGTTTCGTGGTATTCTGGCATTTTACGGGAGGCACCATAGCCCTTTCACTGAACTAATGAAAGTAGGGTACGAGAATCGATACAGATTTACTAATTAATCAAAATATCGAGAAACAAGTAGAGTTGCATTGAGTTAATGTATAAATTACATACTGTGAATTGCACTTGGTATAGCTTTAGCAACAAATTTAAAAAGATCAAGAGAGACGAATTCTGTACTACATTTTCGATATTTTATTCGCTTTAAAAGTAATTTAAGCGTTAAAATTATTTGACGATACATCGTTTTTGCAGCTTGACTAAAATTCGCAACGTTGGGATCCAGAAGCGCGAATTGAAACGATGGGCGGTTAGAAAACCATTTTGTCCCTACAATCTGCTTATTGCCGAGCCATTATCCATTTACGAAGCTGCGCCGATCTTTATGTTTTTGTGTATTTCTGTGATCTTATCGATTCTCATTTGCATAATTGAGAACATCGTCTTTTGTCTCTTTCCGAAAAGGTGAATTAAAGATTTAATTAAAAAGAGAAAAAAATCATACGAAATATATCAAGCATAAGATCAAAACGTAAGATCAAATGTGTCTTTTTAGAACTTCAAGTTCCATGATGGAAAAAAGTCGCCTGATCAACAAGACCTTTAATCTACGATCGTTACCAAACGTGGCTGTACAGTCTCTGAGAAATTTTAACGTTTTCGGCGATTGGTCGCATTTTTAAACTTAAAATTCCTATTAAAACATAGTCACTACAAGTTTGAGTTAACCGATTCATCGCTCAAACAGTCACGAAATACTTGCTTCCACCAATTAGGTGACAACACACGCGATACATTATCACGCTTAATTATCATCGATACTTTGCACTGCTCGCCGAATGAAATTTAATGAACGTAAGTTTGGCCTGCAATTTGTCACTTTGTGATCATTTAAAAATAAATATCGCCGCACCTTGGCTGAATTAATTATCGATATTCATTACTGATTTCGCGTGAAATACGCTGCCAGCTTGTTTACAATTATCTTCAATCGCGTAATTAATTTTTAAACCCCCTGGGGTTCCTTTGCACGTAACACCTTTAATATCTAGCTTATCGTGAAATTCATATTTTAGACAGCCATTGATTGATAATTAATGAAACATAGCGCGAAACGATAGTGATAAATAATAATAACGTAAATAACGCGATCGACCCGCGAGAAATTCGATCGATCACCGGTTTTTTGTTTCCATTGAAACTGTCGCGCTAGGAACGAGACGTTCGAATGAATAATTAATCGAGTTCTATGGATCCTTTTCGTGACTCGAGTAATTTAGCAAATTGCTTGAATCCGTTTGACAAGCCTGTCATTTATACGGAATACGAAATAACACGTCGTGCATTCGATGCATGAGAATGGAATAAATCGTATTAAAATAATGTAATAGATAGGCATATGATGTTAGACGGTTCGATTTGATCGGTGTTAAAATTGGGAAACTTCTTGGTTCAAGAAAAGAGCACGATGAATTCGTTTCTCTTTATTTTGTTACAATTAATTTCAATATCAACCGCGCAGGATCACATATTCGTTCGGGATTACTTTGTGCATAAAAAAGTGCGTAACGTTGTGGGATTTTCTTGCGGCGATGCTATAAGTGAGTAGTTCTTTTGTCATCAATAATTTGAGAATTAAACACCTAATATATTATTGTGTATATCGGGTTACTAGGTAAATATACGAGCAAATAAATATTATTAATAATAGGTCTTAGAATATTGCATATGATACAGTGGAAAAATTATTATTTCCGTAAAACACAATTTACAGGTGATTTCAATCTTTTGAAAATACTAAGCACCATCGGCATCTTCACGATAATAAAGGAACCCAGCGTAAAAATCAACTTTCGCAGGTTCATGCGAAGCGAAACTTGGACAGTGGGTGTCGTTATCGACTTGCGTTGTCGCAATGAAACAGCTGTTCGAATTTTTGCAGAAGTACGAGAAACTTTCTTTTCTTTTGTAATCAAAGTTTGACAATTAATATCAACTATTAATGAATTCTGTAAAATTTAGAGCTCAAAATATCGAATGTACGATTACTCGTATAATTGGCTAGTGTTAGACTCGAATTACAATCACAGTATTTCGCTTTTAAACGATACCGCTTACAACATAGTAACGGATGTCGCTCTCGCTATAACTAATAAAAATGGCTACGATTTGTATGATGTTTTTAATCATTGCAAATATCGTGGTGGTACGTTAAACGTTACGAAACTTGGTATTTGGGATCCTGATTCTGGATTCAAGGTATTTCTAACACAGCCTATAATTAATAGAAGAGCTAACATGCACGGCATTAGGTTGAAAATATCTGGTGTGGTGAGTTCATCAATTTTTATTTAATTCATAATTCTAATACTCTTTGATATTTTATAACTGAAACTTAATAAAGTATAAAATTATAAAATTAATTATTTCGCGAATACCTAATGAATCACGTTTACATTCGAGTATTTATCACGTATTTGTTTTTAAGCGATCGATTGCTCAAATAAACCCCCAAAAATATGATAATTATGAGTCAAATTGAATTCTATTTTATCTAGATTCAATACAGGCCTAAGGATATGCGTCTCGAAGATTACATGCAGGACATAAATACGAGATCTTTAGACAGTATGCATAAATTTGTGCACGCTATGATTTTGCATACAGGGGATCTCTTTAATTTCAGGTACTACATCGGGTGTTAATTGTTCAGACTTTCATTAAAGCGAATAACGTTCATTATTTTTCAGCGTTCATGCTTCCGAAATAATTTACTGGGACAGACACAGCGTTCACGGTTTGATTTTCGAATTCCTACGATCGAATTACATCGATTTTGCTAGTAATCCGAGAATTATGGTATCTGAACGTTTAGATTACGCTTCCCTCATTGGTGCAGCGTGGCCAATTAGGTAATGCAAATTTTGATATTTTATTTACGTACGATTAATAATTCATGTACGCAGTGTTATATCAACTATACAAATTATATTTTATGTATTAAGTATAACAATATATCATTAATAATAATGCCTATTACAGAAAAAATAATTTAATACCATCATTTTTAATATCGACAATTCGAAAACATTTAAATAGCAATATCAAATTGATTCAAACACATTTTATCAACAATCTTAATCATAAAATATTTTTTAATATTCTGCGTGTAATGAATACAACAGGTCTATGTTACTTAAATAACAAAGTATTGTTCTTGTCATCAGGCCCTGTTTCATGCTTTTGTCCACCTCAACCAACAAAATCAAATTAGAAATCTTCTTGAAGCCCTTTACACGACAAACGTGGTACGTGTTCGTGGCTTTCGGAATATTGTCCATACTTATCATGAAAATAATAATGAATCGCGAAGATATGGGTAACAGGGAAAGATATTCCGGAGCGGTAGTGCTATCGATAGGAATTTTGTCTCAACAAGGTTCGTATACGTTCAACAAGGTGTTCCATAAGCAGTGGTGCAGCCTTGAAAGGAGTAATTCAACGTGAAAAAATTAGAAGCGTGGAATAAAAATTTTGTCCGTTTATAATTTCGATAGGTGCAAATTTCTTGCCGAAACGCATACCGAGCCGTATAGCGCTGTTTCAAATAACTGTACACAGTTGGATAATGTACAATTACTATTCCGCCAGTATCGTCTCCGCTCGATTGAGCGAACCCCTTGACATGATGGAAGATTCTGTAACTGTTCTTGCTGATAGTAATTTAAAAATCGCTGCGGAAGCTGTACCTTATTTAAACTACTTCTTATATGTAATTATCATCTGTATCTACTATTTATATTGTAAAAGCGACGGCTATTTTTATTACTGTGCTTAGACACAAAGAACTCGTCAGTAATCGAAACTTGTAATTAAATTTTAGTACTTTAGTATTTACATATTTTGATCCAACGAACATTTTTCGTTCCGAAATTTTCTATGCTTGAAAACATGTTAAAATTGTAAAAGTTAAGAATTAAAAAAATTAATTGTTCAACGTTACAATCGATTCGATATTCATCGATATATATCTCAGATATTGTTAACAGAAATTAAACTGGGAGTCGGATTACTTTCGCAAGAAACGTTGGGATCCTTTACCAGAATCGAAAAGATACTTACCAATAGAGGAAGGTATCAAGCAAGTTGGTCAAGGTATTCTAGCGTATCACACGGATCCCAATACAGCGTATCCTTACGTTGAAAGAATGTTTGACTCTAATAAAATCTGCGAATTGACGGAAATTCACTTGTTCAAACAATCGGTGATGGGAATGTACGCCAGTCAGAACGGACAGTTTATTGAAATCGCGAAAATAGGGTGAGAAACGTTTTCAAACATTTATTTCTTACATTTTTCCGTTAAAATTGAATTGTCTTTTCAAGACTTACCAAGATGTTCAATACTGGTCTTCGAGATCGACAAATCAAGCATTGGTCGTCGAGGAAGCCACAGTGTCAACCTGATACTTTATCCACGAGAAGCATCACGATCTACGAAACTGCACCAGCTTTGATTTTGTTGGCGTTTGGAATACTCGTAGCTGGGATCATTTGCATCGTAGAAAATATTTTTTACAATCGTTCGATGAAGTAAGCTATTCTATTTGCTACGTCAGAAAAAAAGAGACTGTACTAATTTCAAGGGTAGAAATAAAAATGAATATGCACTTCACAGAAGAAAAGAGATAAGTCGAGGAAGCGGAGCGAGAGGAAGCTTTGCTAGTGGGAACAGCAGAGATAACTTATTAGATATAAATTCGTAACCTTCGTAATCCTTTCCGCTTAACAAAGAAATAGAATTTAAATCGGAGAACAGATAGAATTTAATTTAGAACTGAACAAGAAATTTTGAATTATTAATTTAGATGAAACATGAATTGCATTATTTTATGTTACAAGATTATAATAAAACGAAATAAAAGAACTATTTAATGCAAATTAATAAAAAAATAAATATATTCTTTTTTACGAACTTAAATACTTTTTATAAATTTTAAAACAGCGTAGTCAAAATTAGTTGATCGATTAGTTGACTGATATTTTCGTCATCAGACATTATCAGGCTGTCGTCTTATAACTTCAGAATCAAGAATTACGTCTTTTTCTAAAGAGCCATCACGTCAAAACTGACATGCCTTCTCATACAAAATGGAAGAACGGATAAGTGGTGGGAGCTGTACCACGAACGCTCTGCATGCAGTCGTTCGATTAACAACCGCGAATAAAGGGCAACAACTGCAACGGAGATGCATTTTCAAAATTTCTTTTACTTTCAATTAATCGTTGCGTCATACGCGAACAATACGGATATAATTCGTGATTATTTCATTTTTAAGAATGTCAGCAGAGTAGCTGGATTTTCCTGCGGAGAAATAGAACGTGAGTAATCCTTATTTCGCGTAACAAATTTCTTAATTTTTTAGAAATTATTCTAAACGGGCTGTTGTAATATTTTTTTTTTCACATTCTTAATAAACTAAAATATTCCTTTTATCTCTGTGTAAATATCAGTCTTGTTATTTAAATAAATATTTCGATGCAGACGACCGTCGAATTATCAAACTTCTCAATGATGCCGGAATCGCAGTGTCCATAAGTCAACTTAATTCGACGATTGACGTAGAACGATTTTTGCATACCAAATATTGGAACTTGGGCATTTTTTTGGATCTACAGTGCTGGGTTTCAAACGTGGACGTCGTAAAAATTTTCTACGAGGTACAGTTTCGCTATTGAAATCGGATTCATCTACATCGTTTGCTGAACGATATTATATTCTCGATTTGAGGATTGATACGCGAAAACTGCAATTTAGGCTTCAAGTTATCACATGTTCGATCATTTGCATCAGTGGTTGATCCTGGGAAAAGATATAAATACATCTGTTCAATTATTAAACGACAGCGTTTTTAGTATTATCACGGATTTCGTGATTGCTATACCTAGAAACGATGATTATATTTTGTATGACGTGTACAATCACTGCAAACCTTGCGGTGGTTTGTTGAATATCACGACGTTTGGTACTTGGACTAGAAACGATGGACTAAATATTATTCTGCGAACAAACAAGTTTTACAGACGATGGAATTATAATAAGATGAAAGTCAGAACTGCTGGTATCGTAAGTAGCCGTAATTATATTTTAAAACTGTTACAAAACTCTTATTTTGAATGTAAAATAGATAGAAATGAAAAAATCGATATTAAAAAATGCAATAAACAAATTTTTACCATAAATCTGGTTCGTTACATCATTCGCGATAAATATTAGTAACTGCTAAATATTTACGTTAATAATATTTAAAGATTCTTCTTCTTTTTCTTTTTTACAAAATGCAAATTTAAATTTAAAACAAAAAAAATGTAAATCAGAAAAAAGTAGATAAAATTCAATTATTTATAATGCTTTTTTACCAGGTATTAAATAGGCCAAAAAATCAAAGCTTGGATAACTATCTCCGAGAACCGAATCCCATACGTGTAGATAATTGGAGTAAATTCGGATACTCCATCATGGTACACGTTGCAGATATGTTTAATTTCACGTAATATTTGTCTATTTTCAAAATTTACAATACGATTATTTATGACATATAATATTCATCTACAACCTATCTTTTTTAAAGTTTCGAACTGATGGAATTGAACCATTGGAGCAATAATCAGACCCAAGGGCCACTCTTGGGAGGCCTTAATGAAGGCAAATTTGACGTGGGATATTTACCGTCTACTATGACAACAGAAAGAGTCAAGATTGCGGGCACAATTACGCAAGTCTGGCCTATGAGGTAACACATAAATTATCATTTTTTAATACATTTTAAGTTGCTTCATATTCTTGACCGTTTATATTATTGATAAATTAACTAACGTACTATTATAGTAGTAAATAGCAAGTTTACTAAAAATGCTATGGGATCTTAACTCGGATCATTCAGAAAATGTAATATCTCGACAAGTATGATTCCAAGAAAAAAATTTTTTGGAAAAGTTCATCCCATTGAGATGTTTTGACTAAAAGCTCATCACGACTCGGGAACCATAGTTTGCAAAGTCCTACGATCCGTCATTAAATAATTTTTCATATGCTTTTTATAGAACGTGCTTTATGTTTCGTACTATACCTTCATCAAAGATGGACATACATATAATTATCAAGCCGTTCGCAAAAAAAGTTTGGTACATGATTCTTTTATTAGTGATCATCATAATGTTGACCTTATGGGTAATCTTGAAATTAGAAAAGGATAATGAAGATACCGATCATGGGGAAACAGTTCTTATTATCCTCGCTGCATTATGTCAACAAGGTATGCTAGTAAACTGTTATTACGAATTTGATTTATTAGTTATTATAATATTAATGTTTATTTCAATTTAATCAATTTAGGGTACCTGAATTTGAATCCCAATATTAAAATTTATTAACCGCGATTAACTGTTATTGTTATGATATATTCGACACTGCGATGTTACAGGTTTACCATTTTTTAGCAAACAATTTGCAAGTCGCGTTGCATTTCTTCAAACCATGATCTTTGGTCTATTGGTGTATAATTATTACTCAGCAGCAATAGTATCCAGTCGGTTGAATATTCCTTTGGATAAAATGAACGATTCGTTGTATTCATTAGTAAAAAGTAAAATGAAACTTTCAGCGCATAAGGATATTTATTTCAACATTATAGTGCGTGTAAGTTTTTATTTTATATGAAACTAAAAGTAAAGCTTTCTTTACAGTTTATTACAGTATGTTAATAATTAAATATTAATTTTTTATAATTAAAAAATATGCGCTTAGTTTCCAACGGAAGAAATTCGATATTTTAAAAAGCACTGGGATACCATACCGGAAGAGAAAAAATTTCTCGCGTTACCGGACGGTATAAAAAGAATTACAAAACCTGGATTTGCTTATCACGCTGATCCTCTTAATATTTATCCAACCATAGAACGAGTTTTTGATCAACAAATGCTTTGTCAGCTTACAGAAGTTCATTTGCTTCGTCCTTCTTCGTTAGCTTTATGGTCAATTCGACACGGTCAGTTTCAAGAGATAGTAAAAATAGGGTAAGAACTTCGTTAAAAAAGATCGATAAAAATAACCAATAGATTATATTGTTACAGTTGGATTAATAATTATTTAATTGCAGCATTATTAAGATATCCACTTCAGGGATTCGACGGCGAGAAGTGATACGTTGGAGTTATAAAAAACCCTATTGCGATACAGACAGACCCTATGTATCGAGTGTAACGATTTATGAATCATTACCGATTATACTTGTTTTACTTTTTGGCATTGTATTATCAGTTGTTATTTGTTTCATAGAAAATATTGTTTTTCGCATGCTACAAAAAAACCAAGAACAAATAAAAGTACCTAAACAACGTTCAGATAAATTTAATCGAAAAATTATGGTACCTGGAAATAAAGTTGTAGCGAAGACAAAAATGCCCGTGATTAACAAAAAGATGTAATGTTTCAACAATAAACGAAGAACAGTAATGTTGCATTAGCTGACCGTAGGTCGGCTTCTAATCTGGCCAGTTAGCGAGAGAGATATGGATATAAAATAAAAAATTAAATATATACAATATAAAATATCGAGGTCTTAAAGTTGGTATATCATTGACTAACAGAGATAGCGACGGTCAGCTAACGCAACACTACCGTATGTTATTTTTTTTTACCTTTTTTTCAAACGAGAAAGCGATGTGTAATAAATATTGCAAGTTACAATATCATACTTCTTTCTTTGATACATAAATTAATTTTATTAAATTAACTATACGGATTACATTATTATATGCACATTCGAAATGCATATGTTATAATAACGTATGAATAATGATTTTTTATTACAGAAAATCTGGATAAGTTTCGACGATGAAAAATGTATATGTATTTGCTAGCGATCCTATTTATTTCTTTTTCTTCGATTTTTTGTCAGTCGGAGCTGGAGCTGTTCCAGTGAGATCTGCTAATTGTTTTTTCAGTTTCAACAACTTTTCCACCTCGGGTTGCCATACTGATTTTTTTTCTTTAGCTTTCAATTCACGTACAACATTGCCCTGTGTACGGAAACGTTAATTATGCAAAGATATTAAAATCAAACATATTATACTATTGTTAGTATATTATTTTATTATACCTGTTTGGCAATAGCTGATTCCAAACTAGCTACGTCCATTGAAGAAACATCCCTATTTTGTTCAGGTACGGAAATCACTTCGGATTTTTTACTTTTCGATTCAGGAAACTTATTTTTTTCACTTATGAGATCAGCAAGCTTTTTCTTCAAATCTGAGAAAATCTGAACTTGACTGGACTGCCAATCGCTTTTATCATGCTTGGCCTTCAGTTCCTTAACTTTGTTGTCCTAAAATTAAAGAGATACATAATACGTGCAAATATTATATTAATTTTTTATACTATTATTTAAAAGATTTACCAACCAGTTCTGTAATTGCACTATCCAAAGATTTTATGTCACCATGCTCATCGCGAATCGTTGTTTCTTGTTTACCAGCATACTTTTTTCTTAACACTTCTACATCTTTATCTTCTATCTTCTTAAACAAAGGAGATGGTTTACCAATCTTATGTCCCGTTGGAAGTACGTTCGAGATGTCATCGGGAATATAACCATAATTATTAATGTCCTGTCCTAATTGCGATCTTAATTCACGAGCAGTGTTTGGCATGAATGGAGCCAAAAGGGCTGATAAAAGACTCGCCAAGTTACAGCAAATACCGATGATAGTTCCTGCTCTTTTTCTACAAACAATAAAAAAAAAGCAGATATACACTATGTTTAAATTGAGAATGATAACGCCACTTAGATTCATTAAAGAAGCGTTATTCATAAGTACTGTAACACAGACCTGCAACATAACATAATACATGAAAGTTGATTAACAATCACAGTCAATTTAGAGGACTTATTTTACAGCAGATCAAAATTAAGTCATGTAACAGCAATCCACATTGAACAAGGGAACCTAGGAAATAAAGATAGTCTAATCTCTAATATAATAAATTATTTTATAATACTGAATTCTATTGAATAAAAGTACAAAAATAACGGAATGAAATAACTAAAACATGCGACGATTTCAAAAATATTTAAACATTTGCACAACGATATACGAAGGTCTACGGTACACTCACAAACTGTGTATTATTATGTAATTAAAGCTAACACGCCACTTACTTATCGGTATCAGTTCCTTTGACTTTCACCCATGGCTCTTGGAATTGCATGTATTGATTTCCATGCTTCGAAATTGCTAAAACGTGTTTCAAACCATCACGTAATTTGGCTTGCTCTAAAGCACTTATATAAGATGATAATTCACGTTGAGCCAATGCGAGTAGTATTAAATCTTCTTCTTGAAGCTCTATCGGTGGTACTTCAGACTCGAAGTATTTTTCGGTAAATACTAAGGACCTGTTTATTAAAGATAATTCATAAAAATATCAATAAATATCAAGCAAAAAATAAAATTTATATCGTTTATGATACGGGAGCACATACCTATTAACAAAGTTTCCAAAATTGTTCAATAATTCACTATTATTTTTAGTTGCCAAATCTACCCAATTAAAATTCGAATCCTGAGTTTCAGGTCTAACATATGCAAGATAAAATCGCCAAACATCAGCCGGTATTCCTGTATCTCTGGCATCGGTTCCAAATACTCCAATACCTCTCGATTTAGAAAATTTTGTATCTTCATAATTGAGGTATTCTAATCAGGAATTAATCATTAATAATTAACTGTATGAATAGAAAAGTATCTTATAATATAGTTTTTTTTTTTTTTTATATTTAATGTATTAAAATGTTACCTGTTGCCATTAAATGCTTTATTAATATATAACCTTCGTTAGCTGCTAATAAACAAGCAGGGAACATAATTGCGTGAAATGGAACGTTATCTTTTGCCATAAACTGATATAAATCAACTTGTACGTCTTTAGGTCTCCACCACTGTTCATATTCCTTTGTGTATCTCTTTGTAATACTGATATAACCAAACGGTGCATCGAACCAAACATAAAATACTTTATTTTCGAAGCCTTCTACTGGAACGGGTATTCCCCATTTCAAGTCTCTTGTTATACACCTCGGTTTAAGTCCATCGCGTAACCATGGTTTTGCAACCACTCTTGCAACGCTTGACCACCCTTTTTCTACGGTTGCGGACCATTCTTTTAACTGACTCTCTAACTGTACAAAATAATGTAATTTTTACTTAAATACAATGTGTTTGTAATAAAATAATATCACAGATATCATGGAAAAAAAAAATACTTACCTTAGGTAAATCTAGGAAGAATTGTTCCGATTTTTTAACAATAGGCCTATTACTACATACTTTACATCGCGGAGATATTAAATCAGTCGCGTTCACTAAATGACCGCAACCATCGCACTGATCACCACGCGCGTCTTCATATTTACACCGTGGACATGTTCCTTCTACAAATCTATCTGCTAAAAACCTATCACAGGATTCGCAAAGAAGTTGATCTACAGTTTCGCTTAATATGTATCCTTGTGATTTTATTCTTAAGAAAAATGATTGCACAATTCTGAAAAATAATATATTATGCTTATATAATACCATAAATATTTTTTTCTTTTGGTAAAAAAAAATAATGCATGAAAAATAATTAAGAAATAGTGTAATCTATATTTAAGGTAATAAAACCTTAAAGAATTACATTCTATAATTCAGCTAGTACGAGATCCATCTTACTCTGTTTGTTCAGGTGTAGTAGTACGACCAAAATAATCAAACCCTATGCTAAACCATCTATAGACATCATTGTGTATACCAAAAAATTTGTTACAAATAGCTTGAGGGGTTGTTTTTTCTTCTAAAGCTTTAGCTTCTGTAGCAGTACCATATTCGTCAGTGCCACTAAAAGATTGTCATTTTTATTAGAACCATTGATATTTAAAGTATAATATTAATATATAAAAAGAAACAATACATACCTAATAAAAAGTGTATTATAATTTCTTTGCCTACAATATCTGTGAAGAAAAAAAAATACATATTAAAATATACATGTTTCATATTACTATATTTATATTATGAAACAAACCTGGCAAAAATATCAGCAGAAAGAACACAACCAATAATATTTCCTAAATGAGGAACATTGTTCACATAAGGTAATGCTGATGTTATTAAAACATTTTTTTCGCCCTTCTTTGGTAATCTAAAAATAATATGTAAATTTATGTTAATTATGTACTGATTATTTCTTGTAAAATAAAATCATTTATATACGTTTAAACTTACACAGGATAAGGGAAATTCTTTATATCAGGATATGACTTAGAAGACCAATTGCTTGAAATATTCTGTATTTCTTCTTGACTAACTGCTTCTACTTCTTTTTCTTTTGTTGGACTAACCTGAAATTAATGATTTATATACTAAATAATGTAATATAATGGTAATAATCATTATATTAAACTTACATCACTCGCAGCTGGCTTAGAAGACCGAGAACTTAGAGCGGTATTAACAGGAAACCAAGATACAGCTTGAATATTAAGAATTGCTTTTAAGCCTCTTTCAAACGTATATTCTTTAATGGAATCCTTAAACAATTAAATATACGTACAATAAAATATGATACATAATAATAATAGAAGACCATCGTACCTGAATAATTGGAAGTAATTCAATACTTGACAACCAATCTTTAATAGATGAATATTCTTTACACAATTCATTTCCAATTTCTGTAACCAATATAGTAGACCATATAGTTACCCAAATGCATGCATCTGCCAATGATAAGTCATTGTTATCCTAAAATAATTTCAATAAAATTTTAGTCCTATTAAAATAGTTTGATTGGCAGTACTTTAAAAATATTTACACCGTTATCATAAATTACCTTAATTAAGTACTTGTTGGCTTTTAACACATTATTAAGTTCTTTTAATAAGGACCATAAACATGATTTATGTGTGTTTTTATAAGTTCCTGAACTACCATAAAATGCTATAGCTGGCTGAAAAATACATTATAATTATAATTTTACACTAATTTAAGTTGTAATTATAAATATTATAAATATTATAAATATATGCATATAACTTATATCTGTTTACCTGTAACTGAGAAATTTCCCATTCTAACCATTTATTATTAATAACTTCTGACTCCTCGGATGAAGGTGCTAAGAACTGCATTGTTGCATTACTACTAAATAACACCAATCCAGACGATAATTCAATAAAAGGTAAACGGCCTAAACTGCTTACTACGCATAGAATGGGAAAATCAATTTTATGTTAGCTACAACAATGTTACATTGAAATAATTTCATTAAATAAAAGATTCTCAATGCGAAGAACAATTTGTTAGCATTACGACAATTACTATTGAATTAGAACGTATTAAAAAATATATAAGTACTGTAATATCAAGGACATCGTACAGAATTGAAATTACAAAGTTTTATAAATTTAATTTCAAGGATATCATAACAATGTAGTTTAAAACATAAGTACTACGATACACGTGTACATGTTAAACATTTCTAATTCCAAATAGATAGACCCGTAAAAAAATCTTAAGAAACGTATGTGTACATCAAAAAGTTATAAAAGCAATCCAGGTGAAACAAACATATGGTATTTCATCATATGTTCAGAAACTGAATTATTAAAAACGGAGAGGTTAGGTTTCTTACCTTTTGGTTCAATCGTTTTCACGGTAACAGATTGTTGGGCCATTTTAGCTGCAATTACTAGTTTTAACGCATTCGGATTGCCTTCGTTCGTTGAAATATTCATTTTTACTAATAAGTTAATAAATATTCACAATAAATAGATGAAAATATTTTCAGCACACAACCGACACATGTGAGCGACAAGTAAATGCAGTCTGGAAAGGGATTCCACGAACTATTTCACACCACCTTGCCAATGTATTCTGAACCTGGTAACCTCTAAAGCTTAACAACAGTTTTTCATTCATATTGTTTATTTAACTGCGTCCATTATATTGTTTTTGGTTATGAGGATGGAAATCATGTATCGAGTAATTGTTTATTGGATTAATATAATGTGATATAAAATTTGACAGACACTGGATGACAGTTGGTAACACCGAAAGTTATCGTCGTGCTTATAAATACTTCAACTGCATCGTTTAATATCACCGTACGCTCGCTATAAGAATTCACCACGAGTGAAACATAAATTTAAACAGTGTTATTTACTTTTTTGCTTTTAAATGTTTTTCTTTTGCATAGTAAATTACATTGAGTTAGTAGATATTATTTATAAATACAAAATTACTGGATACCAGTGGCCTCTGGCGTGAATTTTACGTATTATTGAGAATTTGATTCGGAATTATATTTTTAAATTATATTGCAATTTTAATTTATCAATGTTATTTGGTACAGAATATTATGTAACGGAAAATGGAAATTTAATTTATGGAACGGTTTTTAAAAAAATTTTGTACGATCAAATTTGACTATCTCTAATCAATTATATGAAGTAAATTTTAAATCGGGGGAATACCCTTCCTTTTGTATTCAGAATTGTATCTCAGAATTGTATTCATACCGCGTCCGGTTATTTAGAAGTGGAAAAAAATGATTATTTTATTAATTTGTATTTTTATAAGTCGTATATCGTTATCATATAGCTCAGCAAACATTGTATTAATTCTTGCTGATGATCTGGATATATTTCTCGACGGCATGGTATGAGAATAGAAAAAAGATAGTTCGCAATATAAATATACATAAAAATTAATTAATTATTATTTTTAGACACCGATGAACAATACACTTGATTTAATTGGAAGCAATGGTGCAACATTTTCAAATTGTGTAAGTTAGAAATTTAATTTTAAAAATAAATGATCATTAATTATAATTACATTTAACAAATAATACTTTTTTTTAATAATTAGTTTGTTGCTTCGCCTATTTGTTGTCCAAATAGAGCATCAATTTTAACTGGAAGATATCAACATAATCATTTGGTAGTAAATAATTCAATTAACGGAAGTTGTAACGGTATTCAATGGCAACAAGTACAAGAACCAAATACATTTGCAGCATATTTAAAAAGGGAAATGTTGTACGCAACTTTTTATGCTGGAAAATATTTAAATCAGGTACACGCGTATAAGATACAAAAACATATTATAAGTAAATTTACACAGAACAGAGAAATAAAATTTGATAAAAAAAACTGTAAAGTATGGAGATATAAAAGTAGGTGGACCTGCACATATACCAATAGGATGGGATTGGTGGGCTGGCCTTATTGGAAATTCAAAATATTATAATTACTCCTTGTCTATAAATGGAACTGAAAAAGAATATGGAAATAACTCAACCGATTATCTTACCGATGTAATTGTAAGTGTAAAAAAAATAATGTTTGCAACCGTTTTTCAACTATGGTATAATAAAAATTATTTTCTTACAGAATGAATTGGCAATAAATTTTATTAAGACTCGCAACTCAAACAGTCAACCATTTCTTATGGTTTTAGCACCACCCGCACCTCATGCACCTTTTACACCAGCCGTAAGGCATATTGACAAATATGAAGGTGTAAAAGCTAAAAGAACACCTAATTTCAATACACGTACACAAATGGTATGATGTATTTGGTACAAACGTTGATATTACTGTATTATATTATTAAACTGTGTTACTTAACAGGACAAGCATTGGCTAGTACAAGAAGGACCATCTCCACTTCCCGATAGTTTATTGCCTAAATTAGATGATATATACAGAAAAAGATGGGAAACACTGTTAGCTGTTGATGAACTTGTAAAAAATGTATACCAAGCTTTAAAACTTCAAAGTCTTTTAAATAATACTTATCTAATATTTACATCTGATAATGGCTATCATATTGGTAATATATTTTGTATTCAAACAAATTTCAATGTAAATCGGATAAAAATTAAAAATCTTATACGGATTATACATATTGTTTTATAGGTCAGTTCAGTATGCCTATAGATAAACGTCAACCATACGAAACAGATATTAGAGTTCCGTTATTAATACGAGGTCCTGGAATTACACCATCAAAAATCTCTGCACCTGTTAGCAGTGTTGATTTATTTGCCACAATTCTAGAAATAGCTGGTATACAGCGTCCGTCAGACGGAACTTCTTTCTTAAAAAAGACATTGCCAAACGATAGAACTCTTTTAATAGAGTACAGGGGAGAAAAGTCAAGAGGTACTCCATCATCAGGTTGTCCAAGTGATTATGATCGAAACCTTACAGTATGTATTATACGTATACAAATAATTATGTACAAATTTTTTAATATAGATATTGTTCTTTTAAAATTTGTTATTTTTACAAGTTATGTTCAAAAGAGATGGCATGCAAATGCGAAGATGCTGCAAATAATACTTTCAGTTGCATACGACGTGTATCTCCAGAATTAAATAATATTTTTTGTGTTTTCGATGACGATAAGGTATTGTTAATAATAAATCAACAAATGTTGTGTATCGTTAATCTTTAGTGACATTTGGTGTTGTTTTTCTAGCATTACATCGAGGCATACAATATAACTACCGATCGGTATCAACTGGAAAATATTGGATACAGTATGAAGCATAATCACAGATATAGATTCAAGAAAAGCCTTAAAAAAATGAGTACTTGTAAAAACGAAGACTGCGTTGTTACACATATGAAAAAAGAAAATTTTTCAGGTTCGATTTATCACAAACTTCATAAATTAGTATACCTTACTATGTTATATATATGTATATATGTATCTTAAACTACTACGAGTGATTGCATAGAAATTTTTTTATTATATTACACATATTATTACATTACGCGTTTTTTTATCACATCATAGAATTATAAAATTAAAAATTAAAATATAATTTTATACTTATTATTTTATGCAATACCTAAAATATTTATCAAATAAAACATTCATTTTAATAAAGCAATTTATTTTATGTTTACTATATTTTTGAGGGTACGAAGATACGAACCATTAAAAGTTAGAAACGCCGACGGCCGTCTTACTTCGAATTACTGCATTTATGGAAATCGTGGGCGAAGAATACGCTGCGAATCTGGATATAAGAATAACTCGTCTTGCTTCCCGGGTACCTCAGGCAAACTGTTTTCTTAGCAAATATTTTTATTAAAGCCCCGCGGTTCGAATATCTGAATAGCAATCGCGTCATTCGGGGGTAGAGAAAAAGAAAACCGAACGAAGATAGAACGCAGCAATATGCTCCTACCATACCCATAAATTTAATCTATTAAAACGTTTTGAATTGTTTAAGGGTTTATAAAATAATAAAATACTAAAATTATCCAACAAAAAGATCGACGTAAAAAAGCATTCTACAATTTATTGCATTCTATATTTTCAAGATATATAAACAATTTTATATTTTAAACAAAAATATCGAAAATTTTCACGTATACGCGCTAAATTCTTCTGAACTGAAACGATAGGGGCAGCTACAAAGTGCCCCGATTCGCTCCATTCAGTGTCAAGGACCGTAAGAGACAGCCTTTCATGTTGCATAAAAGAACGTCGGAATGTTTGTACACTCCACGTTAACTGCTCTATAGGCTGTTTAATCGTTTGCACAGATGGTATTTGAAGACAACACGGTATTCGTAAAAATCATACAAAAATTCAAATAAAACGAAAACATGCAAATCAACCGCACACTGCAATAAAATATCCAATAATATCCCGTTTTTCTAACTACCAACACAGATAATGTCTCATCGATGAAACAATTTCAAAAAACTGTATATTTTATGAAACACTTTTTTTATATAATAATTTCCGACATAACTATTAGTTTAACATTAATGTTAGCAATATAAAATTTTCAAATACCGGAATTTATAAGTCGGGTTCGGTGTGTCTCACTGGAAAATAGGCACAGCTGAACATGCGGCATTGAAAAAGAAAGTTTGCGGGTGTTTCGGTAAACAGCATGAATCCTAGCTCGATCGATTGGGTGGAGGATTAACAAACCTCGGCTCGAATTGTGAAGTCGTTACATCGTCACTGAGACGTGTAAGTCGGCTTGCGAAAAGTCCTTTTTTTCTCTCTCTTCATTGATCGCCGGAGCGAGTGATCGCTTCCTTGTGCATTAGGATCAATGGCTTTCGTTGGCTTCCGAGTTTTAGATTTTAGCTTTTCTGCCCCCCCGGGGATTTCGGTTCTGTTCAATTTTTAACGAGTGAAACCGGTTGCAACGTTTGATCGGTCAGTGAAATGTTCGCAAAAATTTTGTTCCGTTTATATGTGTGACGGAGTGTTGATTGCTACCGAGAAAGCGTTAAATAAACGTTATTTGAATTGAGAAGCCTTATACGTGTACGTATTATTTATAGTATATAAAATTAATAGAAACGTATAAAAGAATTTATCCTTAGATTTTAATTTATCTTTATGATTTAACGTAAAACTTATGAAATATTTATTTTTCGTCTTATCGTTATGCCGTCGGTCGTTTCACTCCTTTATTTCTTCCCTTCTTACGCTAAACGTTAATGTGGAAAACGTAAATTTGTATCCAATACTCTACCGAACCGGAAAACAATGAGTTACGAACTTCCTCGGCTAAACTTCATCGCAAGCTCCGTGGAATCCTTATTAAGATTCACGAATTAAATTCTTCATGCTTGGAACAATATTGTATTAGTTCTCAATAAATCTGACTTCTCGGTATTAAATTAATTTATTACTGTAACATTCACAGTATCAGTTATAATTGAAGTGTAATTCTACTTATACTATCTACGATATAAGTTACTAACACGCTTTCTGAAGTTTACATTTACTTTGAAAATATTATCAAGACATACGTTTGAATAAAGCAGTTAAACATCGTTCCACTTATTGGAAACCAAATTAGTTGGTTACATTTTTACGTGTATTAACAGCTTTACGAGCCTACGAGAAAAAGAAAAAAAAAAAAAAAAAGAAGAAGATGTATAAAGAGGAGTGTCAGTATCCCTAATTGAAGATAATTTCAATAGTATTGAATTTCACGGCCGATAATAATAAAAGCACGGGTCTCGCATTACGGGACCGCTTATCCGGACAACAGTAGTCAAATCAAACACGAAGCTATTAACTAGGTCAACATTTCGGGTTTGGGGTACTTAGTCCCGACTACTTGGTACCTTCGCCAGTGAGCTGCACGTCGTATGTATGTATTTGCACGTATATACACGAAGCACGAATTCCACGGTGAACAAGAGCAAAGCAGCCGTGTCGGGCGGTCTTGAATAAATATCTAACGTATAGGGGTCGCTCGGGCCCCCGTTGCCCCCGCCCAATATTGTTTTAGGCAAGGCCCTTGGCTAGCAAAGTTTTGTAACTCGAGAAACGAGCGCCACTCGTGCCTGCAATGGACAAGATACCAATAGGTGTCGGAAGATCTAGTCGAGTACTTAAGTTCTCGAGATATCCTGTCTACGCTCTTGCTTCTGTATCCTGAAACGCAACATCCATCGTTCTGTGAACCGTGCAGCTGTTGATTCCTCTACTTCTACCAATGCTTCCGATTTATACATCCAACGTAAATGGTTAATGATTACAATTCTGTCGTAAACGTCGTTCGATGACTCGGTACCCGCGTTACCTGATCAAAAATCTCTTTTCATCGGTAAACGTTTTCCTAATAAAATTCAATTAAAAGAAATCTCTTCGTGGATATCCTTTCGGGTCTTCCTCGCGCAAACAAGACGCTTCCTAAAAAGTAAAGCACGTGTACCGATTCGTCGTGTCTTCTTCCGTTTCTCGTTCCATTCGATGTAAGATTTGCTGCTACCGGTATTTGTCACGGAAATAATTAATTAACAGCAGAAAGTTCTCCCACTCGTTCGCTCTTTTCCTCGCTTTTTCTAACCGTGGCCCTCCTCTTCGCTGTACTGACTCATAACTACGCTCAGTCGGCTGCTGAACCCCTTTTGCTCATGCAACCCTTATTACCGTGTCGCAGCTCGGTTAGCGCGAGCGGGTTAATGAAAAGCTCGAGCAAATATAAAATTTCTCGTAAAAACTACAAATTACTGCCGTGTCGAGTGCATAGCCGCGTGCAACGTACTTCGTCCTCGTTTCCCTTCCTTTCTCTTCCTCTGCCTCATTTCTCCACTCTTTTTTTTTCCGCCCGTGAAATTGTACAACGGTATAATTCGCGAGAATAGAAAATAATAAAATGTTTCTGGACGTACTTCGAAGATCGCGTCGGGATTTTATGACGGAAAGTTCGCAGGATCGTGCGCGAAATGAAAACGCTATTCGAATATGTCCGTGTTTCACGGTTTTGTTCCGTACCGCTTAAAAGGCCAAAATGAACGAGTCCGTAAGGTTTTTAATTTCGCAAGTATCGTGCTACCTCTATCATAAATGCTCTGTAAAAAAAAAAAAGGAAAAAAGGAGGAGGGGGAAAGAAGCATTCGTATCGCAAAAGAAAAAAGCAGGAACGATTAAAATACTAAAGATGTTGAAATACTAAAATACTTGAAGTAAGTGCTTTACTTTCTCCTTGCTTTAATTAATTCTGCAATCTGTTGTACACCGAAATAACAAGTTTCGAATGAATTAAAATTTGCGAAGCAACGCCACGTTTCTACGATTCTCCAACCCCCCGTTCGAATGACCTTTCTCCGCTCAGTTCTTTGCGCTCAAAGAGCGTTACACACGATTCGGTACACGAACGCGATGAATTTACAGCGGGGACTTATAAGCAGTGGAATAAAGGCAGCGCACGAGCAAGTATACTGTTGTCGAGTTATCTCGTATTATATTATTATACTCGTGGCCCGTGTTTGTCAGTTTGAAACCAGGAGCCATTAGCAGGTATTATTTTAGCCGTGATCCACCGTTAGCGAGAACAATGGCGTCACTACGAGCTACACGTCCCACGATATTAAATGAGGCGAAGTGATACATTTCGAGGGGATAGTCGTGCAAATAGGGATGATGCGGTGATGGCGCGAGGGATAGGAGGGAAACGAGAGAGAAAAAGAGAGAGAGAGAGATAGACAAGTAGAAAGAGAAGGAGATTGGGACGAAAAGGGAGTGCGAGAGAGAAAGAGAATACAGAGAGAGAGAACATGGTCAGAAGCACAAGGGTTGAGAAGAGGAAAGGGATCCAGCACGTATTACGTTACGCCCCTGGGCTGTGTAAATACCACAGCGCTGTAATCTAGAGTTAATGGTGCTCTCATGATACGAATGTCTATTAAAGCCCTCGAAACTTATCTACAAGAACTACCGAGGATGGCTCTTTGTATAATGAACTTAATCATTACTCACCTGGCTCGCGCCGATGCGCGTTTAATCATGGAATAAGCTAAATACCCGAACCTAACGCATCGAAGATATATATATATATATATTCATTGTAATAATGCAGTGATATAAAATAAATAATTTGTTATAAAATGTTATAGATTTATTGATATTTACGCGATCATTGTAAAGAAGAATAGTTTCTTTTTAAAGATTGTTCATATTTTTAAATCGAGCAGAGAAAGAAAAAATTGGGTGGGTTTGCGGTAACGAGTGGTAGTTGTACGTTCGACAAAAGCGAATTTAATTTTGTTCTCGCAGGATTCAAGGATTATTTACTACTTATTCATTGAAGTTTAAGATTCATTTAAGATCTAATTTTATCAAGAACTTAAAATTCTTTATACAGGGTTTAATATTACTGAAAATTTTCAGAAATACAGTTCCAATTGAAACATTGGAGATTTCAATTATAGGCAATATTCGTAATAGTTTTATGGTATCGCTACATTTTAGAATTGAATATCGTTGAATTAATTTTTCCAATTTAGAAATCGATATAAAATTCATGCAATTGAAGAAACAATCCTACTTCCACTTCATTAAAATGATAATAATTAAGTATAATAATAATTAAGCTCGCGAGCGAGACTTTCTAATCGATCAGCGTGACACGAGCGGTCAAAATTGAATGTGATTTATCGGGGACGGTAACGTGCGATGCCGCATAATATATCAGTCAAGGCAACAGGCGAAAATAATAGTTTGGAGAATTGTAGGCGATATCAATGCGCAACCGGCTGGCAGTGTCTCTGACAGTGCAATTATCTGGTCTCGCTTGCGGTTGTACGCCAACCCCTTTTATTATCGCCATCCCCAGAATCAACGCTTCTATCATACACGTTCTACCCTAATACTCGCGTATTGCCGGGGATTGTCAGATGATATCTATCGAGACTCGTTATAAATCGCTTCGATATTTTTGCATATATATTAGTTTTCTCATCTTCTTCGTTTTTTATTTCCCTTTTAATTTTTTAGCGACGATACCACGAGATGTTTTAGCGTTTGAAAATTTGAAATTTGAAGAAAAAGTATTTAATTTTTATGATTTTACGATTAAGATGCACACAGATTATTAATTTATTAATTTGTTACGAATGCTTTATTTATAAAAATTTCCAATTCGAAGAAAAAAAAAATTGAATTCAATTTAATTTAATTTAATAATCAAGATTTATACAATTTATTAGATTTCTTAAGAATGTATCGCGAAAGTTTGGTGATTGAAAAAATTTCTATCTCGAAGGAGGAATACCTAAATTATGTGATCATGATGATCAAGAAACGAACGATTATTAATAACGATGATTTAGAATATTCGGGTATATAGTTTCATTGGACACTATTGATTAAAAGACAATTCGTCCAATCGTTTACGGTTATGTATGAACGTTTCGTGGTTTCGAGGTTTCTCTATTATTGCCGGCCGCAGTTACAATACCGATATTGAATGGTAATCAAAATTCGTAGTAATTAAAACTCACGTACGCGCATTGAACGGAAATAGGCGAATGAATTAGATTACATCTAAAAGTGGACATGTCGTTTATTGTTATTTCATTGCGTCCATCTCGTTACAAAGTTTGAAATGCGACAAAAATCATGGCAGAGGACCGGTCCAGATGCAAATTGAAATTGCAAATTAAATTTCTTCCTTCCAGAAACGTGATTTAGAAAAGTTAACGAGCAATTTAAGACGCTATTTAAAAATTAAAAAATTCGAATATCTGAAACGAGAAAAATACGCTGAATATTTATAACACGTCGAATATAAAAAAAACTGTTTGAATAAAAGAAAGTAAAAAGGTCAAATCTGTTTGCGGTTAATGTAATGAAATCTTGTGTTGCAAATGAAATAATTTTTAGAAGCAGAAACAAAATTCTGAAAGTGTGCGTCAACGTAGATTTTTTAAAAAAGAAAGAAACACAAAATGACAGAAAAAACAAAACGAAAAAATATATGATACAAAAATGAAATTAATCCTAATATCTGCATTACTTAAGATAGTAAAAGTATGTAAAAAAAATGACAGAACCGGCAATAAAATAACTTAAAAAATAATTTGAAATGTACCATATAGTCTTAACAGAAAAAAGATCTGACACCATCCGTCAGTAATAACAATTAATCAAGAAGGAAACATGAAAGATCATCCAACGTACTAATGCCTTTTTATTCCAAATTAATACCTTCGATTCCTCTTATTTCGCCGATTGTCATCGAGCAAAGTAAAAAGCTCTTTTTCCGGACGTCACGCGAACGAATCGATACTTGGAGCAGAGCCCGAAGGCGCGATTGTATAATAATAAAATAGAGCAGGTCGCGACAGATGAAACGGCGAAACGTGGACAGGTTTACGCGTACGTGCACACGTATCGACTCGACAAGTCCCAGCCAAGTTAGCGCGCACCTGTCAACTCAGAATGTAATCGCGAAAATCAAAGAGACCGTGCTCAACGACGCGAGGGATTCTACATTGATAGAGCCGCATTTGCCGAGATGACAGCGAAAAGAGACTATCCGAGGGTGTTACTAGGCAGGAAGCCATTTTGAGTTGCTGACTTGATTAACGAACAGTCGGGCGAACAGGAGAGAGAAAGATCCGGGTATGCATCTGTACTTTTGCGCGAACAGCTAGCTCAGGAATCCTTGTTTGAACAGGCGAATGAGAATCCTTACGCGTGTGATAATCGAATAACGGTGGTATCATTGATGGATGATGTCATGATTACGCGAGTAATTATGCTTTGTTGCAACGGATGCATTTGGTTATTGATACATCAATTATTCATCATGATTCTTGTATCTTAACCTTTATTTTATCGTTACTATTATTTTTTTAATATCGCTCAGTTACGAAACAGAAATTAATATTTTTTTTAGTAATACAGATACATTTTACAGTAATATAAAAGATTTACAGGCAACACTTACGTATTAGGAAACCATGGTAAAACATTTTCGAAACATACAAACTATCGCTTTCTTCCTGGAGGAACACACATTTCCGATGATTCCCCGAAACTCACGTGCTCAGGTTAACAACGAGGAAGAAGAGAACAGAAAAGAACAGAGTCCTCCAGACGCGGTTCTTTTTGTTGAATCTTTTTCCGCGGAATGCTCGCAGTGAAACCGGAAGGACCGTTTGAACATCGAAAAGGAGGAGCGGCGTTGGAGGGAATAGCGACGTTTTAAGACCTTAAATTCTAGATTTATATCGTGCAACGCCAGGCAAAGCCAGGCCTGGCACGATGACAGCTTTCGGATCGCTGGCAACCCTTCGGCCCATGGATGTGATTGGCTGTCTCTAGGGGTGGTGGGTGTGGCCCCCGCGGAAACCATCATCCCCGTCGGACGTCAAGACTTCACGGGATCCCCTCTACTTTTCCATCCCTGTGGAATGTGCAGCTTACCTAAACGAGTCCTCTCGACTCCCCAGGCGTTTTGGAGGGGATCGCTGGAACTTCCTCAAGGGGAAATGCTGGGAGGTAGAGGGGTGACAAAAGAAGAGGAAGGTATCTGTGTCTAGGGACGGATAATCGGTCCGCATTACTGCCTCTCTCTCTTTCTCTCTTCCTCGTCCCTCTATCTCACTTTCTCGCTCTTCTCTTTTCTCTCTATCTCTTTTTCTTTTCCCTGTCGAATGCTTTGTAAAGTCTGCAATAACGCGTAGCACGCTTTGAACGATGTTCGTCCTTTTTTGGGTAGGGAGAAAAATATGATGAAAATTCGCGCGACACTCCAACGATAATTCTCTCCGCCCTTTTCGAGTTTTCATACGGTAATACACGGATCTTTCGTTCATGGCCGGTGATTTTATTTCCTTGTTATCTCGAAATGGCACACGTACACACGCACTTTATAGGACCACGATAAAGGGCGGCAGATTATACAGAAGGGTTGTTGAAGGATAGTTTTCTTTCGAGAATAGACGCTCGTTCGGTGTTGGCTTGTTTTCGATAAGAGTGGTCCTTAGTTTGTTCTCCTCAGCGGTTTTTACAAAGGACTTAATTGTCGATGTGTATTTTACGCGACCGGGTTGCTAAATATCATTTGCCAGCTTGTAATTCGTGGACTGTGTATTTTTGATGGACAACTATTTTTACGATGTCCCAAGAGAGGTATAAAAAGGGATTTAAAGAAATATAATACCAGCTCGCCAAATATTAGCCGAATCCTTGTGAACTGAATGTTAAATTAACATTTGCCTTGGGATTGGTTGAAGTTAAGAGGAGTACAAGAATGACAGTCGAGTTAAATTCATAAAGATGCTTACGAGGTATTTCGAAAGGACGGACGGACCTATGCAGATTTTCTGACCTTCTCAGCGCGCTGTCAGTATTGAGACTGCTGTTGCATACCTACAAGGGTTTTCGAGCTGAATTCTCATCACGAGAAAACCCGTCGGGATTTCACGCGTCGGCTCGCATTACTGAGTCCTACATCGAGTTAGAGGGATTATAACGAGTCGAGATAGGTTCTAAGTTCTTTTCACAACAAAGCTTCATACAGACCTCATAACACTGCTTACTTTTTATCCTTCTTTCGCGGTATTCATCGTAACGCAACAATCTCCCTATCTTAACTTTCTAGAATTATTTAAACACGAGAGCTTGTGTTTTATGATAGAACAATCGGAATTCGATGTACAATAGCATTAGTAATAATACAATTAAAAGTTTCAAAGGAAACGAAGGTGTTATATTACAAATCCTAAATTAACTTATATTCTTCTCACATTTTTTATCGCATATCGATATACATTTCTATTTTTAACTATTCTTGGCTGTGTCAAAATTATTCTTTCATAATCCTTAATTTCAAACTTTTACATCCCCTAAAGAAGAAAAAAGTTTTATTTCAATTTTCAAGAAAATGTTACGTATCGTTCACAAATATTTTCTGCACACAGTTTCCGATCGAAACAAAAATCTCAACTCTATAAATCATTTCAGCATCCAAAAATGGTTTATCCATGAACGGAGCAAAGATTCGGCGAACTCTTGCATCAATAGAGAGATCGGACGTTGAAAATTATCATAACGATCCGGGCAAAGAGTGAATGTCTCAGAAGCGCGGGATCGTTTTGGGGTAATTCGAACCGGGACTCGTCGCGTGCTATAAGTGTTCCTCTGGAGCTCCGAGCAGAAAACACATTGGCGAGGGTGGCGGTGCTGGCGCTATCATGGCGCTCGAGGCTCATGCAGCTGACGGCTCAATTATCTCAGCGAGGGTCTCACACAGTCACGCCTGCGACCAAACCTACCCCCCTGGTACTTACTCCCAGGATCCTTGAAACAGCCAACCCCAACTCCATTGTCCTCCAGCTATTAACTGCCTCTTCTCGTCCCGAATGAAGGACTCGTTGCTTTCGAATGCTTTGACTCCTGTCACGCAATCGGGTGCCGCTGACTGCTCCGATAGCGCGTTCTCATTGGCGAGCTAATCCCTTTCGAGGATACGCCGGCTGATGAGCCATGTGCGTTGAACCGATCGAACATAATTCGAATGCTGGAGAAAGAGTTCTGGTTAATTTGTATCTGTTGCTATTTTTCTCACGGATGAATTTTTTAGTAACTGTGATTGAACGGTGCGATTTAAGGGAGAATAGTTTTATTAGAGCGCACAGGAAGAAGTTGAGTTGAAACGAACATTAATAGTTAAAATTAATGTTACCGAGCGAATATAATTGCAAAAGATTCTTGGAACAAAGTTGAGTTAAAGAGATTGTGGTGAGTTTGTACTTAATTTTATTAAGAACCAGATAGTATCGATGTTAAAGATATTGTAAATCTGTCTTCTGGAAAATTCTTTTTTTTCTCTTTTGTTCTTGCTACCGTCATACATGTGTAGCTCGTATTCGATTTCTTCACTTGAGATTAGGGTGCAAACAGTGAACAATTAAGGGTAACGGAAGTCAATATCTTGGACTCTTTCTTCGTAGAAAACCGGTAATGTGCCCATTAGTAGGCACTCCTTGTCCTGTTTTGGCATAAATTTAAGCGAACACTTTTTAACGTGGCTAGAAGTTTCACTTTCAAGGCTTCGAATGTCTTAAGTGGTACCACTGCTAATGGCAAGACGCAGGATGAAGAGAAACTACTAAATGCTATCTTCTACCGTATTGATAAATTGTTCACTTAAAATATTGAAACGAATAAAAAATCCAAAATTTAACTCGTTAAACATAGAAGAATCAAAGTCTATTACGAATCGACTGATTTCACGGCTTTAACGGGGGACAGATTTCTCTTGCAGGTTTTCTTCGTTTGAGTTTCTTCGGTGCACTAATGGAAATGAAATCCCTTAGGATAAAGACTCCGACAGCAGCTTCGACAAAGGTGAGTTCAGTCGACCCTAAAACTCAATCTCACCCCCGGCGTTACCTGCTCACGCTCTTGTTCATCGTTTCATTTGATTACATGAAAACTTTGAAAACGCCTGACCACGCTAGTCCCTCGTTACAGCGAGTTAATCAACCTATTAATTAATATTATCCGGCCTGTCTCCTTGAATAGGGGGAGATCAGCGTTGAATGAAACCGGCTACACCAGCGAAGGGTGATCGAAACCGATAAAAAGTCAAGCTCACTCGACTTCTTTTTCGACGAAAAGAGTTTAATTAAACTATCCCGGTTGCTTTTGATTGGATTAGATTCCTCTGGCGAAAAGTCAGAATTTCTTCAAAGATAAATGCGGTTAAATGATACAGGATAAAGCTTAATTGATGGCAAACAGAAAATCATCCCTTACGAAAGTAGTTGAGTACATTTTATTCTGATCGCGAAACAAATAACAATTATTACGCTCTTGCGTTGTTAAAAAATTCGTCCCGTTCTTTTGTAATGCGCGCGCGCGCGTGTTACAAATGAAACGAGCATCGCATCCGAGATAATTTAAAGAGTGGAGAAGAAAATGCTTGAGGGACGACGATCAGGATAACGATGGTTTACATAAAGCTGCACGACGAGAGTTTATGACTCTCAATACGAAGCCGGTTGTTTTCCCGTTTCCATACTCTTCTTTCCACCCCTCCCTGTCTCGTCGGGCTTGGAAAAAAGATCCCGACAAAGAAGAAAGGAAGACTGCTCGTTAGGTGGCGAACAAAACGAGCAAATAAAACAACGTGGACCATAGCAGCGAGAAACAGCGTTCATCGCTCTTCTTCACGCGCGACTTCCTTCTACGTCATCTCGTTACGTACGAGGAAGAGCAGGTAACGTTCCGCAAAGTGAACGTCGAGGAAAAGACTCCCTTTTTGCAAATACGGATCGTGTACCGTGCTTTTACACAGCACTCGTCCTTTCTTTTCTATCTGATTCGTCGTCGGAACCAGACAAAGGAAACGATGAGAACGGAATAAAAAAAAAAAAAAATAGAAGAAAATAGAACTTTTGATCTTTGAAGTCTCGTTACTACCAAAAACGTCGAAAAATGAAACTTTCAGGGCTTTTGAAGCATCAAATTTTTACTTTTACGCGTACATTTGTATTCACTGTTGCGTTTTATCGAAAAATCATATATCTGAATCGTAAAGGAAGAGAATTAATTTTCTTTCTCTTCGTTTTTTCCTGTTGAAGAAGCGATAGAAGAGGAGAATGAAAGTATCGGCAGCGAGAAACATCGAGGACTCGTGTAGTTGGGAGTTGTTCGACGGTCGTGTTGCTTATATTGTATCTGTCGGAAGCAATAAAACAATCGGTGGTTGGAATGTGTTTCAATCGTTTCTCCATTGTGAACCGGAGAACTGGGAAAGATATGGTAACATATTTAAGAATATACGCATTTTCTACCGGTATACCTATATCTTTTACGAAGCACATTGATCACGTAACAACTGGTGCGCGCACTTTCGTGCAATTGTAACTATGTATATATTATCATGATGAATACGTGTCAGAGGAGGGTTTGCATGGTTATTATGAGTCTACGTAATTTATATGGCTTCGGTAGGAATTGATAGGTTATACAATGATAAGTAATACAAGATGATCGACGCTTTTGTTACGTATCATTTTCGAACAATAATATTCACTTTATTCTACTGTAATTATCAAACATAAACATTGTTGTTAACATTCTATCACAGCAGAAAAATTTACGAACATTTGTAGATTTTCATCAAATTTTTCTCTCACTTCTCTTCATTTCTTAATAGATCTAAAAATATTTTTCATAACCCAATAATGCATGTAACGCCAAAAAAAAGCTCAGATAAAACAATATTTATACAGTCAAGAACTTCTAGGTAGAGATTCAAGCCTCCGTCTACCCGCGAACATTTACGATCAATTGATCCATTTAGATCATCTACAAGTCTTCCTTTAAACCTATCATTCAAATTACAAATACTAATCAAGTTCTTTCCTTCTTTCCTCCGACCCTCTGCGAATCATCCCCTCAAATTACAACACCGAACAATCAAACTCGAAACTCTCCCTGTATCGTTTGTATCAGAACGATGAAACGTTCAATGGCGTTCACGAACGATTAAAGGAAAGATCACGGAAGCCTCGTGGCTGTAATTCAGACGCGGTTTATTGTCACGCACCAAGCATGGTAACGTACACCCATAGACTTGCTGTTCTTCCCCCACCGGAAACCATTTGTCCAGGCATAGCCACAGAGTGTGTAAACACGTGGAGAAGGGGGTTTGGCCTCTCTCGTACGAGGTTACGAGGGTGCACGGAGATGGTGAGGCGAATCGAGGCCCGGGGTAGGGGGTTGATTTTCGTTCTGGGATGTAGGCGCAGAAACCGGGTGCAGAAATCGTGTGGGTTCCTATCCCTGCGGGCTATATCCCCGGAATCAGCTGCCAGATTATTCTATTACCGCGTATCAACATGGGGTTTGTTTGGTCTGAAAACACGAGCCCGCCACATTGTTTCAGCCAGATAAAGAATTTAACGTCGGGTAATTAAAAGGACTGGCCTCGGGGACAGGTCCGTCGAGGGGCCGAGGCCACGAGGACAGTTCTCTTACTCGAAACCTACGACCGTCGTCTTCGACGGGTTCTCGCGCCCGTAAATCCCTCCTGGGGACATTTTGAGCCTCCGTTTAGTCTCGCGATTCTTCGTCGCCGCAAACCAGAGAGTATTGAGTCAGCCGCGATGTGGAACGAGATTGGCGACAAAGATGAATAATGTGTACACGAAACGTACTATTGGAACCGCGTTGATGGAAAATCTTGCGACGTTACAGGGCAATGTAATGCGTAAAATCCTATTATCGTTGTAACGTTTCAGGAACTATCGTAACTCGTAAAATAATAAAATATTATTCCAAATAATGTACCACAGAATGAGAAGTTAAGGTTAATATAATGTCACAATAACAACAATAATATAATTTTTTTTTTTTTACACATTCTATTAAGTTTCTGGTAATTGTTAATGAGGTCGTTTATTATTTACACCAAAAGAGAACCGGAGACCGAAAATTACTAGTAAAGTACAAATGGTATCTGTTAATGTCGATAGAAAACACGGAACGATAATTAAAAGTATATTGATTTCGCCCGTTCAAATTACATTCGGAGAGGATCGTATCAGTGTAATCGTTTTTGTCAATTTAATTATTGAGGATTGAAATTTTGTAAATGTTTGCAGACGCTCGTGTGGAGAGGTTTTGTGTGTATATGTGGGTCGTATAACGCAGCAGTTTCGAATAATTTACGGAAAAATAAAGTTGGATGAACGATGACTTTTCATCGATGCAGGGCGTCCAAAATTTTCGCACGATCAAATATAAATTACAAACAACAAACAACAAACCTAATTTTCGTTCCACATGTAAGAAAACATATCTAAAACCTGGTATCTTTTTACTAACTATTGATGTCTTTATGTTCTAATTTGTTTATCAAATCACTTCATTTTCACGTTCATTCGATAGAACGGTAATAGCATAATAATGTTATGCAACTAACATAATAATTGTTTGATCAGCATCGTACGTTTAGCTGTGTCCTACGGTAACAATGTTAACCACTTTTCTACGGTCAACGTAATTACGGTGCTTCGATAGTTACAACGCTGCTGAATCGTACGTGATTACACGTTAACGATTGCTTGCAAATATTTGCATTATCGGCGCCTGTATTAATAGTACCAGTCGCATGAAAACTATTAGCCCGAAGTTTGGATAGGAACTTTCGAATTTGTAGCACAGATTCCATGTTAACGCTTCTCTGTTAACATTTCCACCTTAATCCTCTATAACCGGAATTTTACTTTCCTACGAAAAAGCTTACAGAAAAAGTAACATTCCGCTACAATTTATTACTTTTATCTGGAATCTAGGAACTGATGATTGTTATTTAATAAAATTTCTAATCAAACAGTACGGTAATAAGTGAATAAAATAAAATAAAGTATGCATAAGCGTTATAGAGGGTTAATAATAAAAGTTTCAATATTGAAAGTTAACTTTCGATAGAATTGCAGTCGTTTTGACGAACGAAACGATACAAAAGGTATCCGTTGTTCATGAATGGAGAGCATCCGTGGCACTTTGAAAAAATTTGCTTCCCATTCGAATGACTGTCTCTCTCGCGGCGGTGCGAACAGACAGAAATTGTCAGCGGGAAAATAACGAACCGTCGGTCGATTCGTCGCCGCCGAAACAATAACAATCGGCGTGTGCTCGACGATGCGGTAATTAAAATAAAATTAATTGGATTGGTCGTGTGCGCGTTCCCGTACGGGAACTTTCGAAGGAGATGGCTGTACAGCCGTAGGGGCGTTTTGTGCGTTATTGCATATAATGCACTGTTTATTCTGCATTCTCCCTCCACGGTCCCCTTTCGTATACATGCACGTATGTACGCGGCAATCCGCTTCTTCTCTCCTCTTTGTTCTTCATGAATCTTTCCGAACCGGATGTACGCGGCCCGTATATTGGATTTAATGGATACACCTTCGATTCTACGCCGGTCATCCCCGATTGCTGGTTACTTTAGTCATTTGTATAACTATCAGAAGGTTGTCGACGTATGATTTATTAATGTCGTGACATAAATATTGTTGGAACACGCTTGTGAGTAACGAGATATATTTAATAGTTCGGATGGCTCAGATGTTTAATAAAATTGGAATTTTTAATCGGGAATATTAACTGAAAGAATATTCAAGAGAAAAATCAAATCTCTGGAGGTTTTATAATTATATAAAAATTCGATTCTTAATCTTGATCTCTAGTATAAAGATAAATATACGTTAGACAAAATTAATTAACACGATAGTATGAAAGAAGAATAGCAAGAAAAGGTAATGAAAAATACCCAAGTTTTTTCTTAGAAACACTTTCTGTAAACAATATCTATACAAAGTTGTTTATAATACCTTCCTTTGATAAATCTTATACCTATGGAATAACTCATTTCTCCTTTTCTTCGTTTATTTCATCAAATTTCACCATTCAATTATATCTGCGCCATTTTTTACACACCCTGTATACAGGGTCGTGAAATCGGCGTTTTTTAAGAGCAACTATTAATTAGCGAACAAATGTATTAATATGCAAATGTAGGGAAACCCGCAGAATAAGTACGAGTTAATATTGAATTTCGAAAATAATTTAAATATTGAAATTATTGAAATCTGCATACATATCGAGAACATTCGATGCCGTTCCTTTTTCCACGCGTTATCTCGTCCGTAATTCATACTACGCGGCCACATCTCCCGTAATAATTCATTTCAACGAGCTTTCGAGATTTAACCGTGTGCCGTTTAACCAATCGATCAACCTTTTCTCGATGGAACTGCGCGAGGTGGTTCATTAAAATTTCACCAGACAGAGTTTTCCTTGATCTTTGATTTGCTCGACGAAACTTCGCTCCAACCGTGGAACCTTGCGGGGATCAGGCCGATTTCAGCTTCAAATTCACTTTGACTTGGACTGCTGCTCGGATTCCCACGGGATACATCGGCGGACCGTTCGAACCTTTTCTTCTCGTTTTACTAGAAAAATCGAGCAAAGATACTCTGCTCCATTTTCGTTATCTCGATGGATACCCGTTGAAGAATAGCTGCACTTAAAGTTAAAAAAGATCTCTCCAATGGTACATACGTGTCATTTAGCAAGATAAACGTTCCACGTATATGTTGTAACTATTTTTATATAATTACGATCGGTTAAAAAAAATACTTTATAAATATATATACATATATATATATATATATATATATATATAAATTATAAAAGTTTGGGATATCAGAAATGGAATATTTTTACTTCGTTACACAATTCATCGAGTTGCAGTTAGTGTTTATTGAAATTTTTTTGCATTTAACTCGTCGTCTGAATTGCAAGTATTTTGAACGTAATAATTTTTCGATTAAAAAGAATTCCCCATTTTTGAATGTATCATTACAATATTTATATTTGCAAGAACTCAAATCTACCCGATTGAATTGAATTTATATTTATTAATTTGTGACTGCAGAAATTCTTGATGTAACAACGAGTCATCAAGCAGGTTGAAACGTAATTTACAATTTTTATATTTATACGTATATTGTTTAAATCAGAGAAACATGGTTCACGGCGTCTGCAATAAGAATTATTTGCTGCTGATGCATGTGCGAGGTTCCTAAATCCAATAACGATCAGAATATTACCCTAAAAGTAAGGTTTCACGTTATTTCCATCGTGTATCGGCGTAATTTTATAAACACTTTGAAAATTTTGTGCCACGGTCTGGCTTCGCGCGCTGAGATTGCTTGCCGTTTAAAGGTTTCTTCTACATCGGAGGAAAATAATTACAAAATCACAGAACGGAACACTTTAAATCTTTCGTCAGCCCTTTTGAGAAGCCGCATTTGTTCAGCTTCCCTGTTAGCCCCGACATTCCCCAAATAACTATTCATATTTCGGAAAGCATATTTAAACGAAAAAATTCGAGCAACACAATTTCTTCGTTATTAAATACACTGTTGAACGCAAGAGAGTCAATAAAGAATTTTTATTACAACGATTTTTTGCTCCCTTCTCTTCACCTCTCTCGATACGATGCGAACCGATCGACACATCGAATAAAATTATTTTTCAATTTTTCGTTCCGAAAATATCTTTCGACGACAAATTCAAATTTAAATTCCACGCGAAGATTAAACGTCACATGCTCGATGCGGCTTATTAATTGCTAGGTTATATCAAAATTTCGTACCAAATCATAGTTGAAGCATCTACGATAATGTAGAAGAAACGAATCTTAGAATAATTATTAACCTTATTTACAAAATTATCGTAAAATATACAATGATATTTATAGTATTAAAAATGAGCTGATCTGATCTGATTAAAACCAAATATCTATGAATTTGATAAAGTTGTGCTAAATTGAGTGAAAAGTGTAAGACGTAACAGTTTCCCAGGAAAGAAATAAGCAAAGAATTAATAAAAAAAAATCGAAAATGACTGACGGCGAACAATTTGGTGAATTAAGCGGGAATGAATACTACGACACATCGGATGCGATAGGAGACACAGATGCAACAGAGTATACAGACAAGGAAGAAGAAGCGGCGAGGGACGATGAAGAAACTGAAATCGAGGAGGAAGCTCTAAAAGAAAGATACGGTGAAAGTATTGGAGGGGAAGAAGAAGCACCGGAAAAAGCTAAAAAGAAAGACGGGAGAAGGAAACCGAGAACTTGGATGGATCGATGTATGGCGGAGAAATGGAAATGCGACGATATGCCTCTTTGGCGTCTTTATATGAACGCGTAAGAAAAAATTAAGGTGGTTAAACGTATTCACCGCACCTGTTTCGCGTGACCAGTTTCACAATTTCCTCAGATTTATAGAGGATAGGGATCAACGCGAGAAAGATGACATTTTCAAGCACAGAAAACCTGCTAATCTTAAAAAGTTTCCTCGAGTCCAATCGGAAGAGGATCTGACCACGCATCATCGATGTTTACCTTTTAACATTTTCCAGTTGCGGAATGAGTTGAAATTACCCGATAAATTGGATCGATCGAAGATGATACGGATCTGGAAGAATATGCGTACGAATTTACCGGTTAGTAAATGAAACACAACTTAGAATAAGATTCTGAAGCGCATTTAACGATATGTATGTGGCTGCCTCTCCTTTAGCTTTTAGCTTCGTGCGATTTCGATGCGATCATATGTTTGTCTTCGTTGTTTTTGATTTGGAAGTCAAGGGAAAATACATGATCGGAGCGAGATCGCGCGGACAAAACCTGCTCGTCTGCATCGGACCTTAAGATGAGAGTGAAACTAAAATCCACTTAAGAGTAAAACTATCAGGAATTACTCTGGAGAATATTTTTTGCGGATAGATATTGCGTCTGTGACTCGAACTATCCGAGAGCGTTGTTCAACTATTCTTCTCTCGTAACTCTTTGAGAGTACAAATTTTCGAAGCTGCTCTCAGGTTGACGCGCAGTGTGAGAGTACTCACGAGAGAAACTCTGACGAGTCCACTAGCATACTCATACGAAACACTATCCTCTATCTTTCGTGTTCTTTTATCTTCCTTTTTTAAAAACATTTTCAGTAGCCACATGTGTTTGAAAAAATTGTCTTTAAACGCTATTTAACCTATTTAATCGATAACAGAAATCCACAACATAAAAATTCATAATTTCGAGACTCCTTCTCAGGTACATTCCTCCAAATCCGACACCGCGATACAACCTTCAGTGTCGAAGACAGACAGCGACAAATGGCCGGGCATGTGGCCTTGCACCACGCGAGACATGGCGAACGAATTATTGGAAAGACAAAGGCAAAAAAGGAAGACACGAAAAGACTTGTTTCCCTGTGATCTAAACGATATTCAGGACCCTTTCGAGGATCCGAACAAAGACTTTTCCGATCGTAAGGAATTAGGTCATGCCCGGATTCCACAACCGTGTCCCCTACCAACTCAAGAGATGCAAGTCGATCGGGCTGCTGGTGAACAGCCAGGTTTAGTCGACGGTGATTACATAATTTTCGAGTTACCTTCGAAAGCACGCGGCACCAGGGTTTACGCCGATGTATGTCTTCGTGGACTGAAGGGTATGCATTTGCCGGAACTGTGCGCGCTGCGAATGCGGCAGAAAACATGGAAATTCTGTTTCTATCAGGCGATTGTTGCACTTTTGGCTAAGACACAACTGAGGTATCTGTTGCATAAAATTGATGCGTGTTTTGTAAAATATTCTAATTCTGTTGGAAAATTTGTTTTTTTCTTTTTTTTTTTTTATTTCAATTGTTATAAAATTAAACTTTCACAAGTGAATCCTCGTTAAATATTAATTTTTATTTTCTGTACGTTATTTAACATATCGATGTATCCTCGTAAGATACAAATACGCTTGGAGCGCGAACATCGATTACATCTACGATCATGCGTGGATGTTGTACACCCATATCGGTATGATCAACGTCAAGGAGAAACAAAGATTGGACGACATAATAGTGTACAATTACAAATACAGTATTGAGGTAAAATTGATTCAAGAAGTGAAGGACGTTCCTATCGTCACGGATATTCCATGGGATTACGAAGAGAAAAATCTTCGACGAAAAATAGTGCTGCAACGAAGAGAATTGATGAACGTTAAACTGGAAATTGGTTCCGAGAAAATAACCGATGAACAAAGGGCACCCGTTCACGCTGGCATCAGAAAGATCGAAGAGTGGTTCGATAAACTTAAAATACGCTATCGTAACTGTATATTTCGCACCACTCGATTCTCCGTAGCCTTTTGGAAAGATAACCTGTTCTGGTATCTCTACAATCCATATCGATGCGACGAATTCGGCTATTGGGACGACAACGGATACGCTTGCATTTTGAAATTCTGCTCGAGAGAATCGCTCAGAAGACACTTGATGATCCTATTATTAAGAGCCTACGTTTACACTACTCCCAAGCCAGAAAAGGATGAACCGGTGAAAGAACCAGAAGCTGAGGTACCCGAATCGGAAGCTACGGAGCAACCAGCAACCGTGGAAGGATCGGTAGTTACGGAACAGCCAGGAATCGTGCAACAGGAGGAATCTACGGAGCAACCAACAACCGTGGAAGGATCAATAGTTACGGAACAATCAGGAATCACAGAACAAGCAGAAACTATAGAGCAACCAATCGCTTCGCAGCAACCGAGCGCTTCGCAGCAACCGAGCGCTTCGCAGCAACCGAGCGCTTCGCAACAGCCGAGCGCTTCGCAGCAACCAAGTGCTGCGCAACAACCAGAAACTATCGAAGAAGACAAGGAAGAAAAGTTCTTCACGGTGCAGATCTTTCACGTGTCTTATAACTGTTGTCAAATATACAATCTCAAGTTATTACAACGAGGAGCACCAAAACCTCCCAGACACTACGTGAAAAGGAAGACCATCGACGACTGTCCGTTCGACCCTCTCGATGTAAGAGATCCGTGCACGATCGAACAAGAAGAGGGCGATCTCAAGGAATCGATCGAGAAACCAACTTGGTTGAAATTGTACAAAATCACCTGGGCCAAATGCATGGCTCTTCCTCAGAAGAAGAAGAGTAGCAAGGAACCCGGCACCGGAAAGATGCGGTGGCACCAGTACGTCGTCGAAGAGTCGAACAAGTTGTTTTCCTTGTGGGGTGAGATTCACATCACTGACGGTATGTTTGAAAGGGAAAATCGTGGAATGCAAACATACGCTTGCTACGTGGTTTGCGCTGGCATGACCAGAATTATGGCGCCGGAATACTGGAGCTCAAAGACTTTGGACGTGATCGTGATGTGCGGGGACAGATACTATACGCACAGCAAATTGGAAGCAGAGTTCAAGTCGACGAAGAATGAGTACAGTCACGTGAATTGTTGGAACAGATATTTAATGAGCCATTTCAAGATCGGTGAAACTATGTTCGAGGCGAAGGTTCTTCCAGCCATTTGTGGCAGATTGTACTCGAAAGGGAGCAAGTATCTCTGGCAATCGTTGGAACAGATGTTCCTCAAGTATAATTTTGGAATTCTAACGTGCGAAAGTTCGTGTTTGGGTGTCTTCAAATTTTGCGGTGCTTATTATGTGTGCGACGTGAACTCTTTGGGACCGCCATTGTTCTCGTACGGGGAGGGAGCAGTTTATCTGTTAAGAGCCACGTACTTTCAAAAATTCATCACGGTGCTGGTATTGACGATCGGTTCGCCGGAATGCAGTCAGTTTGCTCTGAACCCTATCGAAATATTGAAGGTCGTCGATGTGGGTCCAGCCGCGTTCCCCGTTGGGAGATTCGAAAAGAAAGAGAGGGGTAAAAGGGTAACCAAAGTGGAGTGTCCGTACGACGAGGAGAAGAAAAAACAGATGAAGAAGTGGAAGCACAAGAGAGCTGAGACGGCGCGAACGATCGATAAGATGTGTTGCAAGGGTGGTGAATAATCGTCGATTCTTCTTTAGTTTGATTTTTTTCGGTGTGAAATGTAAATTTTGTATATGCGTATGTGATGTAATTTTAAATGTAAATTATAGTAGCAATAATAATAATTGTAATAGTTGATTATCCTGATACGATACTTTGATTGTAAGCAATAGAAAGTATTAAAGAAATGTTTCGTTCCCTTAATAAAACATAGAAACAAGCGTTTAAAACACAATTTGTCTCTTCATCGGTAACATTAACGAAGCGCCAATCATTTTATCCAGTTAAAGTAAATGTTAGCAGCTCCCGTGTTATCATTCGATATTACTCTTTTCATCGAGCTTTAACCATCCAACCGTTCAATTTATTAACGAGCACTCTGCCGAAAACGTGTGAAAACAGTCATTCGCACATTTATTATATGAAAGTTTTTTCAGAAGTTTTACCAATGCTTTACCAATAAACTCTGCGACACGTAGAGATTAATAATCGCAGTGGTGGAAGTGTTATAAAAACACTCGCATTTTTTACGAAGAAATTTCTACGAATTACAAGAAATGGAGAAAAAATACCAAGTGACCAGAAAGAAAATTGTCGACTTTGAATAATTGAAAAAAGGATCTCTGGAAAAGGATGGTGGAAAACAAAGGAAGCCACGTTTAAGTCGATCGTCTTTAGGTCTCAGTGCAGCCACAGAGTAGAACCTATTAAAGTTGTACCGCAAGAGAACGTCTTAGTTCCTGGTCGCCCTCAGGATTTATGTACTTACCCGAACTTGGCCCGAACTTTCCTCTCACGGTGAACTTACGGTGTCCATGAACCGGCGCTACCACCAGGCCAGCTGCTCTTTCACCCCTATCGCACAATACTAATAATATAATCGTCGAGGCACGTAGAACTAAGTTCCAGCTACAACGCCGCGGAAACTGCCGGAGGATTTTAATCACTGATCCATNAAGTAAATGTTAGCAGCTCCCGTGTTATCATTCGATATTACTCTTTTCATCGAGCTTTAACCATCCAACCGTTCAATTTATTAACGAGCACTCTGCCGAAAACGTGTGAAAACAGTCATTCGCACATTTATTATATGAAAGTTTTTTCAGAAGCTTTACCAATGCTTTACCAATAAACTCTGCGACACGTAGAGATTAATAATCGCAGTGGTGGAAGTGTTATAAAAACACTCGCATTTTTTACGAAGAAATTTCTACGAATTACAAGAAATGGAGAAAAAATACCAAGTGACCAGAAAGAAAATTGTCGACTTTGAATAATTGAAAAAAGGATCTCTGGAAAAGGATGGTGGAAAACAAAGGAAGCCACGTTTAAGTCGATCGTCTTTAGGTCTCAGTGCAGCCACAGAGTAGAACCTATTAAAGTTGTACCGCAAGAGAACGTCTTAGTTCCTGGTCGCCCTCAGGATTTATGTACTTACCCGAACTTGGCCCGAACTTTCCTCTCACGGTGAACTTACGGTGTCCATGAACCGGCGCTACCACCAGGCCAGCTGCTCTTTCACCCCTATCGCACAATACTAATAATATAATCGTCGAGGCACGTAGAACTAAGTTCCAGCTACAACGCCGCGGAAACTGCCGGAGGATTTTAATCACTGATCCATTCTGTAACATGGAATTTGCGCTGGGTATATTCTCAAGGCGAAAGTGATCGAGGGATAAGGGATGAGAAAGATTCCTTTGAAAAATGAAACTTTCGAGTATCGCTAAATCGGTTTAGATTGTAATTTGCGCATGAATAATTTATATGTGTAAAAAAACACCGATATAAATTGGAAATTTTAGATTTTTTTAGATCGTCGGTGCAAATTGGTCGTCGCAATATTTTCGACGTCGTAGTAAAATGCTGTTTGAAAATTTTTAGCGCAGGAATACAGTTTTACAGTTTTCAATACAGATATCAATTTCGTAATATTTTTCAATAATGAGATTTCCTAATTATAGGAATTTTTATTTCGCAGTCTCTCGACATCTAATCTTGTTAATTTCATGCAAGTGGAAGTAATTGTTGTCAGAAATCTTATTTAAAAAAAAAAATCTCATTTCATAATCCAAAACAGGAATAACCACGGAAGTGAAACAGAAATTCCATCCACATTTGTATCTCGAATCAATAATTTATTTCACTACCTATTATACACATCGATCGTAAGCTATATGTACAAATATATTTACACCCTAATTCCGTATTTACACGTGTTCCCTGTGCAAAGGGTGCTGGAAAATCCTGCCTGAATCCTGTTCTGGATCTCCTTGACCGCCGGCAGGATAGAAAAAAAAAGATAAAAATGTCTAGAACAGATATTTCGACTACGCCACTTCGAGGTCCGAGCTGTCGGTGTCCTGTTCGTGTTGTTGTTGCTGTTGCTGCCTGGTCATCGTCAAATGGTCGGCCACTTTAACCGTAGGCGTGGGCACGTTGTCGTCGGTGCGTTGACGTTGCTCCAACTGAAGTTTCCGCATACGTTCCTGTTCTTCTCGTTTCTGTTTACGCCACTTGGCACGTCGATTCTTGAACCACACCTGGAATAGGAAATGTTTGATGAGGGAAGCTCGTCGTGCCCCGCCGGTCGCGTTTATTTTGTACAAGTTCTCGCACGGTAGCTGGAAAACGATGTTCCTTTGTGTTAGGAAAGTGCTTGAAATGGAATCGAGGCAAGCAACGTGTAAATAATGTCTTCCTTTGCAATTATTCAACGGTTTTAATGTTTTCTTAGTAGCTGTTAATACCTTGCGTAAAATAATTGACGGAACTTACGGGATAAACGGTTTGGATATTAAAATTTAGAAAATTACGTAGAGAACCAAATTTTTAAAGAAATTTATCTAGTGCTGTAAAATTTGACTCGAATACATCTTTTCGAATATTAACCGTCTCGTTTAAATAGTTTACAATCTCTAATTATTTTCGATAATGTATCAGCACTCCTTAATTGATTATTACTGTTACATTAAAATTGAAACGCTTCGGCTGTTCCAATATATTACATATATTACATTCATTATCACTGTATCGTAAAATTGCTAAACAGACTTTAATTTATATTAAGACAGACACGACGTTTAATTGATAACCCCGTTTACCTGCGCGTTCGTGTATCTCATCGAGTGAACTCTTAACGAGACAAGGGAGCTAGCGAAGATCAAAAGGCTTCATCCCACATTCGAAATCAGCATTTGTTCCTCACGCTTGTCTGACTCGATTTAAATGAAGGCTGACAATCAATATCCCTGTTGCTACCAATAGATGCTTCATCGTTTCGGATATCGCACTGATCTGACTTTTAGCTCTTGAATTATGCAATAATCGCGTACATTCGCTTATTTTATCCGTTTCTGTTGTATCAAACATATTTTCCTTCATATTTCGATGTTTATTTAAACAAAATTTCGTCAAAATTCCTTTCCTTAATATTCCGATTTAAATATACTTGTTTTTATCACTCGAGCTATCGATAAGATTTCAATCGGAGATTATCCATCGAATTTTAAATTTCCTCCGATTTTATACCAATAGGATCGGTGCTTTTACGCTTCTGCTTTTATAGCACAGGGGCCGGCGTTCGTGTTTCTGCATTTTGTTGATGCAATCACTAAGATGGAAAAAGACCGTCGCACGGGTAAACAGTCATGCTTCTTTCTAAACACAGAGGACGGAGTTCTATAGGCCCTTTTCTCGAGCTGTTTCTCATCTCTCCTTTATTTCCCTCTCTCCTTTCCCACTTTTTCTCGTTTCGAAAGTCGCCTTTCTACTAATTCTGTACAAACACAGAAACTCTTGCTCGATGCGGCAGGTGCACTGCAGGTATATGTTGTTTCAAAGTATTTAAAGACTCTCGAGACGAGGGATTTCCTTTGGCAAAGCCGACGACGCGGGTGGTCTGTTGGTCTACGATAAGTGTGAATGACTTTGGGATTGTACGATTGTTCGAGCAAATTGCCGGCCGCGAATAAAGAAATTCCTTGATTCTTTTAGTATTTCTTTATCGCGATATCGCGATAATCTTTCGTGAGCCTAAAATATCACCGACGTTATAAAACGTGTTTAATTATTTAAACAGGAAACGAAGAGTCACTAAAGAGAGCAATTTGACGAATTATCTGAAGAAATTATACCGCGATACCTTTAAATTAATATTTTTCATAAATTTTTATTCTCATTTTTAACGTCGATCAATGTTGCTTCTCTAAATATATTATTATTTCGAATTTTGTGCGATCAGTACTTCGAGTATTATAGCAAAACGTTCTTATATTAGTTCCAGTATAAGTTCTTTCTTCCCAAAAGGCGTGTGATCCCAAGAAAAGCAGCAAACTGAAATTGAGCATCGATCTTCTCGAGCCTTTTAAATAGAGCTACAATGCGATCCCAGAAAAGGGTTCCTTCGACAATCCAGTCTCAATGACACGCTTTTAAATCCTTTGAAACATTCTCGCCAGCAATACACAGCCCATCCATTGAGCGTTAAAACCGATTTTATTTTTGAAAAACACCAACGATGCAGCACACCAGTCGCGAACGATGTTTTATTAATATAAAAACGTTTATTCGATTAATATTCAGTGAATAGGGAATTGTCTCGATTAATTATAAGGGAAACTCGTGACAAATTAATGACTGCGTATAATGTAAATCTTTACAGCGTCGAATACATAGTGTTATAAATTCTATGCCCGTTCCCTGTGTTTTGTATGGTTGTGCACGTACGTGTACGTGTGATATGAATGATGTGCACGGTCGAGCATACGTATAATTGAAGTAAACACATTATCGGTAAAGCTTTTAATCTAGCATGCAACTTGTTGGCCCGAATCGAGCGACGCCCGATAAATACTGGCCGCAAATAGTTTTAATGATCGCATTCAAGAATTATGAGGCTGTCGTTGTCAATGCATTAAGGCGACAAACAACACGGTCCTCGAGGACTTCCAACAGGGAAAGTGGAAGCATTTTGTCATCGGTACAAATTATGCGTTCCCAGGGCTCGAGTGTTTCTCAACAATCCGAATGGTCAATGTTTGTCAAACGAAAACCTAATATTCTCGTAGAACCAAGACAGTAATTTGTCAGTTTAAGTAGCTACCGATGATGGAATCTCTGAGGATTCGCCGTAAAATTTTCACGACACTGTTAAACTCTTCACAATTGAAGGAAATTAAAAAAAGAAGGACGCGAAATTGCGTTACTAAAAGGTTTGACAGATTGGTTTTTTTGTTCATTAATTATAGATGTATCGAGAGTTATATGTAACAGTAGGAAAGCCTAACTTCGCTGAGTTTCGATATTCCTGTCACTGTCCTTTGTTTTCTTATTTTCTTATTAATTATCATTAATTATCATTATTACGAGTCTATAGAAAAATAGTACGAGTCTCTTTCTTCAAACTCACCTCGATTCTTTCCTCCTTGAGATCGACCTGAAGCGCGAGCTGTTCTCTCAAGATCACGTCTGGGTAGTGCGTCTTGTCGAAAGTGGCTTCCAGTTGTTCCAGCTGTTCTTCGGTGAATATCGTCCTGTGACGACGCTTCCTCTTCGCCATAGGCCCTACCGCTCCTGCGTTTGGATTTATTTGATAGGGATGAGCTGCGTGATAGAAGGCCGGTTGACCGTGAAGCGAAACGCCGGCGGCTGCCATTGCTGCTACGTAGCCGCCGGAATATAAACTAGGATACGCTGCAGCTGAAACGAAAAAAAAGAAAAAGTAATTATTACTAATGTTATAATTGTAATTAATTAATTCATCGGACATTCTCTGAATTACGCCTAACTTTAACAAAAATTAATAAAACAACCGGAAAAAAAATCTTGAACGGGATTAATTAGCATAAAAGTATTTCTCACCGACAGAATGTTAAATTGTAATAATATCTCTCGACCATTTACAACCCTACTCTTAACACGAGAGAATGAAAAAATACTCAAAGACCCCAAGCCCCAAGGGATGTTTTGGTTTAAAATCTCGAAGAAAGCTGCTTAGAGGCGACGTCTCCGCATAAAAATGTGCGAAGGGCGAATTTATGCTTTCAACCAGCGTCACTCGCGTTTACTATCTCTGTTTCTCTTCCTTTTCACAACCGGGTTGCATATTTTTCCTTCTCGTTTTTCATCTTCCGGCCGGGATTGCAAGGAGCTAAATCGTTCGTGCGTGATCGAAACGGATTGCGGATTTCAGCTCGCGCATCCCCAATCTGCACCGCGGTTCTTGCGGGTACAATACTTAAAGCCCTCAGGGGCATAAAGGAAATTTCGTTGCGAAACGCGTCGGGCCTCCAAGGATTTATGCCTTCTTTCATTTTTACGCTACGAGACGCCTTACCCGTGCGACGTAATATGTATACGAGGAACCGCAAGGCAAGCTATTTGTGAATTAACGCGAAACCGTCTCTGTACGTATTTCGTTCAGATGTTTTCTATCTCGGACAGCAAAAATTTGTTTGTTTCTCGGTGACGGAAGAAAGAAGTTATTTCGTGAAACAATTAATCGAAATTCTGACGAAGCGTTAAAATACGTAATTGTTTATTCATTTTTTGCGTAGAGAGTAGAACGTGAAAATTCATCGTTTTAGATTTTCAATGATTCATAATTTCACAACTTCCATTATAGAATTATAAACCATTAAAGCTTTGCACTTTTTATTTACCGAATAGACTCTTCAATTTCTATTTTAATGAAAGAAGATGTTTCTCATTTTATATGTAAAAATATTAGAATACATCAATTTCATCTTTGTATATACATATCGAGCAAATCGTGAAAGACTTTTATCAGTGTACTTCTCTTCTACATTTATTTTCTTATTTCTCTATTAATAGTTTCATCGAAACTATGCCACATTCAATAAAACAGCTTACCAAACAAATCCGCGGACGTGAACGCCAGATGATGGATCTGCTGTTGCAGCGGATGCATCGCCGTGGTCCTCGATGGTGATCCTACGGCTTCTGGGTTTTGAATGATGGACCCAAGGCCGCTGGTGCTCGTGGGTATCATGTTTCCAATAGGTCTAGGCGCTAAAATATTCTCGATAGTGAAGGCAGACGTGGGGGAGGACATGGTGGCCGAGCAACTCGGTCTTGAAACCTCGCGTGGTCTGAATCGCACCTCCTCCGAGCTCACTGGACTCCTGGAGAACGTTCTGTCGCGTCCATCGATGTCGTGTCGCCTTCCGGACACGTTGTTCTGCTCATCGTTGTTCTTCAACTTCTGCTGCAGACTCTCTGGCGAATAGTTGTAGAGATATCGATGACCGTAGCCGGATATTCCGGGACCATCTTGAAGAGGACTCGATGGCTCTGTCATGGGAGAACGCGATCTGGGCGAATCACTCGCATAGGTACTTTCTACCATGTTACGGGAGTCTTATCGTTGTGAATTGTATCGTTCACTCGTGCCGATTTTTTTTTTATTTTACAAACCTTCGATGACCGTTCGATTGTTATAGATTTTAAAGCGATAATCATGAGGGTTAGTATTACTATAATCGGTGGAAGAATATTCTTTGCTCGGAAATAAATATGTTTCGTGTACACTGTTTTCTTTACCGGTACCAGAGCTTCTTTTAATCGATGTTCCAATTTAAATATACAACGCCGTCACGGTGAAGCGTTCGTTATCTTTAATACCGAAAGTCACATATCAAGAACACCGGTCGGGGAACGCGTGCACCATACGAAACCTTTAAGTCCTTAATATTGCAACATCCTTCGAGATCCTTTCCTGTCCCATCACAAACGAGCACCAAACGCACTGTTCTCTGTTCCGTCCACTGTGTCTTAAAAAATTCTTTCCTCACTATTTTAAGTCAATAATTTATTTCGTTCGAATAAAATAAAATCGATCACTTCGTTGGACAATTTTGACGAAACAAAAATAAAGAATGTTCGAAACGATAAGAACGTCCAAGTCGATCGGATATATCGGCGGCAGCGAGGATTTGCCGGCGACAAAGAACCACGAGGAGGAACCAATCCGTCCGCGTGGAGAAGTCCAGATGTGCAGCAACTGACACCGATGATAAAGGATATCCTACGACTGGTCCAACTTCGTGTACGCGTTGACCTCTGGGGGTGCGCTTAGATTCGCCGGCATCTATGTACGGGTAGCCACCCCCGTGTTAGTGACAGAGGGACAGAGACACCCTCGAATATATCCAAGCGAAGTTTTGCCGACACTGGAAGAGGGCGTGGCTCACCCTGGCTCCATCCACTTTTCCACCACCCTTCGTCGTTCGACATCCCCTACGCGGTAGGATCGTAGAGGAGCAGAGGGACACGAGGGAGGCTGATCAGGAAAGCGGAACAGAGAGAAAGAGGGATGAAGCGAACGAGCGTGGCTCGACGATGGTTTCCGGGAGGATGCAGGCGGAGGTGCAATCTCCTGACGACAGTACGATGGTTTGGGTTAGAAAAAGTGGGGGAGGAAACGTCAAACTGCCCGGCAGAATGCCCTTTCAACCCCGTCGACGCACGTCGGGCTTCAACGTGCATGGGTGGAAAAAGAGACGGTTGTGCACCGGTAGAAACGGTGGGAGAAACGTATTTACAACGGATAATCACGATGTGTCTCGTGTATTACAGAGCTTTCAGAGTTTGCCTTGCGAATCATATTCACGAATTAATCATGCTTCCGGAAGCTTAGGTCCGGACGGGGCACGATAGAATTCGTTCGATATTGTTTCTGAAAATAATTTCGGATTCCTCTCGTCGATGGGATTCGTAACCAGGATGGATTATTGTCTGGACATTTTATGCTTTTTTTTTTTCTCCGAGTTTTTGTCTTCGTTTCATCGTTCTCTAAAAAATTGAACGAAGACGAACGAACTTGCCGGGTTCCATGTTTTGTGTGGAAAAAAAAAAAAATTGTTTGGTAAATTAAAAAGAGAAAATACGAAAATATGATTTGATATTTTTAATCTATGCTATAACGTATTATATGTTACGTATTATGGGTATCGTGTTCGCAATATACAATCATTCACATCATGTGGATGAAACGCAGATTGTCTCGGAAGCCTGCGCGCGCTTGATTGATTCGCGGATTGAAACAGCAGACTGCACGGTCCGCTTTGAACGTATAACTGAAATCATTTTTTCATAATACCTATTGTTCAGATTTGAGGATATTATGATTTTGATGTGTGAATTACACCGACCTCTCGAATTATCAAACAGGAATTTGATGCCGTGTTGACCTGCTATTATTTGCATAAACAATGAAATACGTGCTCGATTTAATGCAGACGAATCGTAACAGGTTCGACGTTAAATCAGGATAAATTTCAAAATTTTGTAACATCTAACGCGTAACAGCATACGCATGCTTGCTACTAGTTATAATCAAGGGGAAGAAACGAAGCATAGCTTGACTAATCATGTAAACTAATACTGACCACGTAATGAAGCACTGATTATAGGATATTTGGCATTTGAGGGGTGCAGAATTATCGGTCTGATATTACAGACTATTGGATGACATTATACATTTAATTTTTATACCGCGAAAGAAGTGAAAAATGGAGAATAACTAATTTTGAAATGTAAAATATTTTTAGAATGTCTGAGCGCTCTTCTCCTACGCTGCTGATTTTATAATGAAATTTAACGTTTCGATTGAATTCCACGTCGTCCAAAGTAAGATTAAAAAATACATAATAGCAGTGAAAAAGTAATGAAAAAGAAAAGAACATTTAGTTCTCCTCAATTATGTTAAATTCTTTCATATTGCCGGTTTTTCTTGCTTTCGGAATAAAAGAGAGACGAATAAACCATGCCATATAATACCGTAATTATTAAATTTTGTTACGCATGGATAGCTGAAATTACGCAATTTTTATATCAGACGTTTCAAATACAAAAGTTTTGCTGATAAAAAACATAAAAATTCGTTTATATTCCTTTACGCTCCTTTTATATTCCTCGTTATTTACACTATGAAGGAGTTAATAAAATCATACTCGTCTATCTATGGATAACGACACCTGCGAAGACTCGCGTGCCACCCAAATACGAATGATACGACTATCAGAGCTGTAACAAGTAGAAATACCACAAAATCTTGTCAATGAAGATGATCGAGAAGCACCAAGCATATCGTATCTTTCAAAGACGTTTGTTGGGGACCGTAGTATCACCGTCTCTCCCCCTAGCGAATCGTTGATCCGGCAGATCTGTTCAATTATTCAAATCCCGCCCAATGCGTCCGTATTAATAACATAAAACCGTTGTAATGTGCATTGACTGTCGTCGTTATTGTTGTCGGTGGCCCTTCGGTGGGGAGAATCGTGATGCGATACGTGGAGAACCGAGCGTGAAAAGGTTTTCCATAGGTCGCGCACGTACCCCGACATTGTGTGGGACCCCCTGACCGGCCCTTCTTCCCCCATAGGTAGGATCCTTGCGTGCACACTTCAATCCCGAAGTCCGCAACGAAATCTGTGCCAACCTTAATCCTAATCCGTACGTTAATCGTGGCCCGATCCGAAGAACCGAATCCCATGGCTCGTACGTATGTACGTACCCACCGGTTTACCGGGGTATCGTTCGATCCCGAAAAGCAAGCATCAGCAATGCACACGGTCTGTGAACATCCGCATCCATGATGCTCCAGCGAAGACGATCCCTTTGTTCGACGGAGTCGTGAATTTCATTAGCACCGTGGCGAATAGATACGCGGCGCTGATCTCGATTCATCTAACTCGATCTGTCGGCATTCGTATGCAAATCGAAGAGCTAGCAATGGTTTAGAAAGTGATTTTGATACAAGTTTCGGCGACATTGACCTTCGAATTGATGGCTAAGCGAGAACTTGAATAATGGTTAAAACGGTGATCCTCGATGGAGGAAGGTGTGAAAAACTGGTTCGAATGAATTTTAAACGTTGTCTCTTGAGTCGGCCTGAAAAGTGCATCGGGGATGGTTTAGAAAAGTGGACACGCGTGATTTGAGGAGCTTGGAATGTGATTCGAAGGACACGAGAGTTCGGTGCGGACCAATGGCTGATGCCTGCCTATCCGAATCAGGATTATCCTTCCCGCGGGATTATCGATTCTTTAGGCGGAGACTAGATTTTCTGGGAATCGAACGCTGCATAGATCATTTGTGTTTTTAACGTTCATGTTCGATACGATAAACGAGAAACTTGGAGGATCGAAATTTTTTCTTTCGGTTTTTTGGGGAATTTTATTTCTTTGCTAACGTGTTCCGTGAACGAGAACTAACATTCATAAGCAGGAAATGCAATGGAGTAAATATATTTTGTTTATATGGAAATGTAAAACAACTGTATGTCGTTTGCATTGGTAATGATGCTTTTAAAAGGAGGAATGAATATTTCCAGAACAATCGAAATAACAAAGAAAGTGAATAATAATTTGTAATTTCAAAGCTTAAAATACTGACGATACCGTTGACAAAAAGATTATAAATCATTTATTCTATCCATTAAGATAATTAATCATTTTCACTCGTTATATCCACAATTCTATCAAACGTTCCATTTTTTCTTTCAGTTCAAACAATACGTATTGATCCACCTCGATCTGCTTACAAAACTTTTACCTCGCCATAACCACATTACGTTTAATACTATTAAGTTTTACGCATCGCAATCGGAGAACACTGTTTTCTCAAAAAACACATCCGACTGGCGGTAAACGCATCTCAAGCGAAGCCTGCGTTATGCCGTTATGGCTTTCAATCTACAATTTCTACGATCACGGACTTCGTTTCTTGTTTACCACGATTTCAGCATTTCACGATCCAAACCCCGATGGATGTAAAAAGAAGCAAAGAGAGACTTCTTTTCCACCATCTTGTCGGCTCGATTTTAAAAAGTTTTCGCCGCGGGAGATGCTTTTCACGCGAAAGATTACAATTTCCACGGTAATCATCGTGAACGAGTCCCTTGGCGCTAATACAGCGACAATACAGATGTTTTCACGTCTAAGCGGCGTGCTAAGTGGATGTTCCCCCCTTCTCGCTTAGCGAACCACCATTTCCCACTGTACAATTTCGTGAGCCCGACCTAGGGGGTGCTAAGTTGTTGTACCTGACCAGCTCGGAGCGAACGTTTCGCGTACTCGTTACTTTAGCTTACACTTGACTGGACGCCTTCTTGCCTCTTAGGTGGGGAAATAATCGACGGAGAGAGAAAAAGCCGGCTAGCAAAAGCCAACGGAAATTGAGCCTGCGAATTATCCGCTTGTTCGAAGCTATTCGTTCTTGCTCTCCACGCTCTTCTCATCTGCTTGCTTCCTCGCTTTAGAGAGGAAACTCATTCTCTCTGTCTTTCTTTCTCATTCTCCGTGGAATATCTTCTGGTTTGTGTCTCGTGCAAGAAGTTTCCGGAACCCGAGGTGATCTGGCTGGTGGGCTTAAGGAACCACGTGAAAACCGAGGAGTTCTGTGATTATCCTGCACGCAGAATTTCCATCGAGTACCTGGACGAATTGCGAGAGTCGCCATGGGTGCAAAGGGTGAACGATAGTATGGAATATCGTTAGTATTGTTGGTTCTGTTCGACTGTTAAAGTGGCTATTTCACGTTTCGTCGAGATGGTTTCTTCGCAAGGATTTTGCCGATGGAAAAGGGTAGAATTTCTGAGAAGGGACAAATTGTGCACACTTGTGTGTACCAGCTGTGTTATTAATTATACCAACTTGAATATTGCGTTATACAAATTAAGAGAAAGAATTGTTGGGCGGTTTTAAATTAATTTTTGAAACGGCAACATGAATTAGAGTGTCAACACTTAGGATTTCTAGTAGCATCTTATACATATACATACCAGTTTTTCGATCGAGATTGATCGAAGCTAAGATGCATTTCACGTGGTCCTAGCTTTTCAAATTTCTGTTGATTTACTTGTAGATATATTCGAACATGGCTTTAATGCCTGATCGATTTTACGATTTCGCAATATTTCTTCCACCGACTATACTTTCTCGATACCGATTGTTTCTCTCAAGAGAATGCAAACATTAGGCGGTGATAAATCGTTGTACCAAAAAGATTAAAAAAGATTTCGGAAAGAACGAGGAACGAAGCTGCAATAAAATAGAGAAACCATCGCGGAACCAGTCAAAGAAATCCGTAAAATGTGAGAGCATTAGCGAGCTAGCGCAAATATTTTTCAGATGCCATAATCGCACGACGTTTCTTCAAGGGTACCTGTTGACGGCTTCCACGGAGAAAGAACCCGTGCTTTTCTTAACGTATAGCGCAAATATTGTTCCTTCCTTCAAAATCGTATACTCGCGCGGCTCTAACAGACTTCCTTGGTTAGATTATGATTTTTTTACGCAGGGTTCGGCGTCTTTGACTATAAAGTCTGTTCATAGTTCCGCAACATCCGCTGTTCCGCAACATCGCGTCGAGTTCCACGCGGATTAGCTCAAGCGGTTACAGGATGTAAATATTTGGATTTCCTAGATTGAGACAAGCGCTTTCATATTACTCGAAAGAAATAATTGTAAAATTGGAACGACCGTGAAAAATAATTGGAAAGGATCTATTACGTAACTTAAAAAACATATGATCAGGAAAAATGAATTTTGAGAACGAATATTAAAATTGGAATAAATGTAAGAATAGGATATTATTTATTTTTGATACAATTAAACAAACAGTATTCTCACATATAATAGATTGAGACATTTAAAGTGCTGAATACTCGACTCTTTCACGCTCAATACTTAGATACTCTATTTTTATTACCACTATTTCAGACAACGTTCAATATCAGTCCTAACGTTTAACTCTCGTTTCCTTTTAACGATAATGGTAATAGTAATTGATATGTTCGTACATCGAACGCATCGATCTTCTTAAACTCACAAATACCAATAAATTTCAATATTTCGCGGAACATATTTTCAAACCTGCATCCCCTGTCTCTACTACTACGCTTCGTTCTTTCTTTTACGCTCGTCGAAAAGATACATATTCGACCAATTCTTAGCACACTGGTTACAAAGGAAAGGGAAGCATTTCTTGGCAGCCGCATTTTCTCATACTCTAATTGTTTATCACGTGCGTTGGCAGGCGTGAACACGATGACGCGCGACGATCGCGAATTTATTGGCTCGTACGTTAATTACTTTAATTATTACACTGCTGTCAAAGGCTGATCGGAATACAAAGGAAGTTTATTCGACGCGAAACTATGTTTCCATCGCCCGGAGTCACTGATCGCCAATTAATTTTCCATAATTGGACGGACATGGTGGCACGATACACGCCTTGACGCTCGTGGAGTGCTCGCGTATACCCGACACACACCACGCTCGCGAGCGAACACCCACACGAGGCCGCTTAAAATGTATCGTTGCCGGCCGGCGGCCACGCCGCTGTATTTTCACCGCGGAACCAATTAACAGTTTTCACCTATTCCTTTTTAGTAGCTCAGCCGAACGAGATGGAAAAAAACGCGAAGCAGTGTGTGCCATCGTCGGAGAAAAAGAAAGAATAACGAGCATTGACCGTGAGAGGGGCCAGGGGGAGGGAAAATGGATGAAAAAAGCGTTGTTGTGATGGCCTTATAACGGCGGAAAAATCAACTTCGATTTTGTCGAATACAAAGCGCGTTTTCGTTGTTGCTCCCGTATCCAATGAAATCGAGCAGGACAATTTTTGTTGCATATGCAGGGTTTCTCGACTCGTGAATCTTGAATTGTTGTAAAGTCCGTTTTCCTTCTTTTTTATTTTCTTTTTTTAATTTACGCGATCAATAAAATACCACTTGTACATAAGTACACCCTGAAGATAGAGAGGTTCGATATCGGATCTCTCGGCCTTGAAGGTGCAAAGCGTAACGTTTGCAAAACATCGGCGTTCCGCTGATAAACAACGCGGCATTCATCCGGAAGCAAAGTCGACTATTACGAAGACTAGTTTCATCGAAAAAAGGTTTGTTGATGTTTGATCCACGAACCAGGTTCTAAGATTTGCCGATTATGGAGTTCTTACTTCAATGGTTTTGATGCGATCTCCGTTGCATCTTCCGAATTTGGGAATTTAAATGTAGAATCGTGTTGCATAATAGGCAATTGGTCAGTTTTTGGGATAGTTCTTTTTAAAGAAGGTAATGATAATGTTAAATCTAAAATTAGTTACATCCAAAATATTAGGTTGTCCCGAAAGTTCCTTTCGTTATCTTCGCCCAGTGGTTTCATCTAGCAATGTTTAAAGAAACATTCAGCCTTATTTGTTAAATGAGAGACGGAGGAAAAAAATAGAGAATCCTGTATAAAATAATAATAAACTGTAAAATATAAAATATCATGCATCCATTACTTATTAATAAAACGAAAGAAACTTTCGGGACAACCTAATAAGATTACATAAGTCTTAAGATTTCATAAAATTTTTCCCAATTTTTTAATATCAAGTTTATAAATAAAACAGTATTTGTAAGAAGGAGAAAAACTTAAGATTCTATTAAAGGGTAGCAGCGGTAAGAAAAGAATCAGAATACGATATGGTACGTAAACTCGTTGATCCGAAAAAAGTTACGTGGCAGTTTTAAGTTTTTTCGCTCACAGAGGAAATTTCTTCGCTGCTCGGATTCAAAACGATGGTTTGAAAAATCGATTCAAGCCTCGTAACGGTGGTGGCAGGGCTTTTAAAGCTATTTCGGCGCGGATTTCGTTAAGTGATACCAATAACCCGATGGGACAACAAGACGGGCCCTTCAGGATTCGGTGGAGGATAAACGAAGGGCCAGCAATCCCGAGGGATGTTATCTAATCCCGACGGATTTGTTGATTCTACGACTTGTGCTTGGCAAAGCGCAATGTGGTTTCCATGTAGTGTTGGATTACCCTTATTTTTTGCAGCCCTAAAGGCCCTCCCGAAAACTTCGCGCCGATGAACCAACATTCTCGCGGTGTCTATTTTAGCCAACAAAAAGACCACTCTTCTTTGACATATCTGCTACTTAATCACGTCCGCCATGCTATAAGAATTGGCTTTAAGAAAAACACTTTTATATAGAACACGTATTTGCATATAAGATATTTTTTTATTTCTCTATTTTTTTATTTTATTAGAACTAGAAGGGTTTAGTTGCTATTTCCTATTAAATATTTAAAACTTCAAAATATTTAATTTTCTTACTTGTATAGAACCTTATTCAAGATTCCGTTGTTAAAGAAAAATACCAATAGCAATAATTTTAGCTATCTTAATTTTTAAGTCAAATGCTAGAAAAAAAAAAAAATAAAATAAAATAAAATAAAATTACTAAGGTAAATTTATCGTTTCTTAGAAATCATTTATGTTGACATCACAATTTATATTTCTATTCGAGGTTATCTTCTACTTATTTTCAACTCTTGTTCCAAACTATAAATCCTTCGCGCGACTCCATTTGCAAATGCGCAAAAGAGATCAATCCTTCGCACCAGAATCAATCCTTCCCTTCCCCTTCGAAAAGAGCATCATCATCCGAAGGGGATACGTTTTCCTTTTATCAAACAGGAGAGAATAATCTATATTCACGGTATCGCGAGGATATCGAAGGAAAAGAGACAAAGAAGGGAAAAAAAGGATTTTCTCTCGAACTGTTATTATACCGTGCGGTAAAACCGGCGAGGATAGCGCCGTTATCGGGTTGAAATGTCCTCGATACCGCGCGGATCCCGAGCGAAAAATAAAGATGCGAACGTCGTTTGCCCCGCGGTGGCACTCTCGTAACACAGATTATTCTATTACACGTTACGTAAACAGAGAACGAGAGAGAAGAGAAACGGACGAGGCGAGCGTGGCGGAGCGGCCTCTGCGTTTTCCGCGTCTCGGTACCGCGATGTTGTTTGGTCTGAAAATACGTTATTGTTTCACCGCGATAAAAAATTCAGCGTTTGGATAATTACATCAGAGTTGATCGATCCGGACAGCCTCCGGCGGATTTCCACTGAGTTACTGACTTACTTTGCCTACCCTTTCCTGTGCTCCACGATACAGATGTTTACGCGACCTATGTAATAACGTGACTGCGGGAAGAACTTGATTAATCGATCGATCATTCACTTGGAAGCGTGCTGTTTGGGGAATTCTTATCGCGTGGCAGGTGTTTAACCCTGTTACGGTCCTCAGAAATCCTTGGTCCCGATTGCGCTCTCGTTGCATAAACCACTTTTTTCAACTCAGCATCATGGACACATTTTTTTACTCTGCAAAGAAACATTTACATTCTTAAAACTTTTAGTTGTACGCTTTACGTACCCTCGTTATTCCGTTCTATGCACCAATCCATACGTGTCCCCTTCCTTTCAATACGATTCCTCTTCCACAACCAAGGGCACGCTTCAAACGAAAAGCAAGCTCACCTGCGTGCGCGCGCTAGAAACGAAAACGCATCTATCCGCGCGGATTTCCAAGGGAAAGATAGAGCGGGCAAAGAACGAATCGGTTTTCGATAGAACCACCCGTGCGTGGCAGCTGCGATCCTTTTTTTCCAAATCTTTCTTTTCGCGTTTCTTCCTACCTCGTTCTCTCTCTTTCTTGCTCCTCGATCTCTGAAACGTCATGTTTTGCTCGGCTACGTAATCCCTTCGAACGAAAGAAGAACGAAGAAAGAGCCATCGCGAACGAACGGGTCTAACAGAGGGAAACGAAGAAATAGAGAAACGAAGGAGGAAAAGAAAGCAACGTGAATGAACGAAAGAAAACAGAGAAAGATAGAAGAAGGAAGAGAAAGAGGATAACGCTGAAGGAGGACGAAGAAAACCGACGACCCCGCTGTTTGCCTTTTATTAAACTCTTGTTAAACGCCGCCTTTCTTCGCACACACAATTGAATCGGCAAAACAGCGAAGATAATGCCCCGACCGAGGCTGTACACGGCCAAGGGCCAGGTTCACCGTGGAAGACTTACCGCAAACACCAGCTCCTTGTACACCCTGAAATGGACACCGTGTAATCCGGCTCTTTATACCGCACTGCCGCATTGACCGGATCCTCCAAGCATGCACATCGACCACTACCCGCTAATAAATGCCGTCGTTTGTGCGTTTTTCTTGTCCGTGAAAAAGGCCTGAAAACGATTCTTGAACGACCGTGAAAATCGCACGGCCCACCCTCTTCCTGCCGGCACCGAACGCTTCTAATGAAAATATTTGGATATTTCGAGCGAGATTGGCGTGGGCCACGTTTCAAAGCGTGCCATTGTAGATGAAACTTGGAGAAATTTTGACGGTTTTCCGTGAGACACGAAGTGGATCGAGACTACGAGGTACTTCTTAAGGTTTGGGTCTCTATTAACGTGTGATTTGCGAATTATTATTACGTATTTCACGTACTTATACCTTTTAAAGCTCTATTTTGATGTTTCAATTGGTATTATGCACGGTTACATACGAAAGCTCGTTGGCAATTCTTTGAACTTTTAAATATTCTCGTGCGAACATATTTTTTATCTGGAGATATAAAAAACAATGTAAAGAAGTTTCGAGTTATCTAATCCTAGAGTAGAACGTCTCGGTAAACTTTGCTTCCTCTATCCTGATACCGATACAGCAAATTTCACCGTATTTGCTACTGTATCTAGTCTCCAGTGATAACCGATTTAATTATCGTTATCCGTAACCCCTTCGATTCGTTCACGTCGGTGATGTTCTTCAAAACAGCTTTAATTGTAGCTCGATAAGGCCAGAAATCAAAGGTTACGCGAAGAAAAATACCGACAATAAAGTACCGCGAGATACGATGGAATGCGTGTCGCAAAAATTCGTGTAATCGCGATGGACTGCTCAGTTGGGTTCATAAACTGGCTACAAAAAGTATTTGCACATCATTGCATTTATTTTATCGTATAGATAATGATTAATTAGATCCAAGTATAAATTAATTGCATTGGTTTCCTGTTATTTAACAATATTTTCAAGTGATCACAAAAATTCGGTTCTGCGAAATTAAATGTATAGAGAAATACAAAATAACTTTTTGTAGTCGATGTATATATTTATTAAATTTATAAACAACGCCCATGTCATCGATTATTACATTTGTTAATTAAAAATGAGTTGCAACTCGTCCAATTTCTCGTCACGATTTTTTACAATTTGAACCGTTACACGAAGAAGGGATGGGGAACACAAACATAGAAATTAAATGGAGAAAAAAGAAAAGGAAAATATAGTTGTGCACAGTTTATAAACGATGTTTATTTCTGCAATTTTGTTTCCGTTCTGTTTTGTTTCACTGTTTTTTAAATTTTCGTTTACAACCATGGGAACAGCCTACATTTAACTTGATTGAAAAATTTTGCGTGTGAAACTTTTTTTCAATGTGTATACATACATATACATATACATATACATATACATATATATATACTTATTTTACTTATATAATGTATATCGACGTA
>SMSQ01020043.1:0-22186 GCA_019453375.1 Ctenoplectra terminalis | reverse complement strand
AAAAAAAAAAAAAGAAGGAAAGAAAAAAAAAATTACAAACATGATGCGAAACATCAAAAAACACTTTGAGATAACTTTTTACCGTTATCTTCGGAACGGTGACTTTTCGTGAAAAATTAAATCGATGTGTAACATATATGTACAAATTTTAGAATGCCATACAATAAATATAAATTGCAAATTTTGCTTGCAAGTTGCGATTGCAACGAATGTTTCGATTGTACTAATAAATAAAAAGGAAAATAGTTAATTATTCTGTTCTCTGAGCCATCTTCGTTTGTAATTCTGATCGAAGTCTTCATACGTCGTACGTAAATACTATTCACAAATAGTATTTGACGAGATAAATTCATTGTGAAAGTTATCAATTGAGATATTTTTTTTTTTACATATACATATGTATACATCCATCGTAGAATTTTTTTCAAAGTTTAAAAGTCGAAAACGATGTGTCATCAATTATATATTAAATTTAACACGAACCATATTAAATATATTTTTATAACAAAAAAAAATCATTCACGGACGAAAATATCTTTTTCATTCATCTTTTACAGAACAAACTTTTACAATTTCATCCCCCAAGAGACGCACCGAATCACCCTCAAGAAACCATCTCTACTCACAAGGAATATTACAAAGTTGACTCGCGCCGATTTTTATGAAATTTTAATGATATAAATCCCCAAAAAATATTAGACACACTTATTTACTATAGACGACTATTCCTCACTTCAAAGGGGTGTTATCAGCTCTCAAAGTAGCGTGTAAAAAACCTATTAACACTGTATCTTGAAAACTATTGATAAAAAGGGAGTTCAAATATTTATCTATTTTTTATTACCAAATCCAGCTATATAAAAATTTAAACAAAAAATGTATCTCTTAAAAACTTCTACGCCCTGGTTTCAAGACTAATTACCCCAATAGCCTCTTCAAAGTGAACAACGACCGCCATAAAAAATNCCAGCTATATAAAAATTTAAACAAAAAATGTATCTCTTAAAAACTTCTACGCCCTGGTTTCAAGACTAATTACCCCAATAGCCTCTTCAAAGTGAACAACGACCGCCATAAAAAATAAAAAAATAAAAAACCGTGTCTAATATTTTTTCCAAATCCGCATCGCGTAAAAAAATTTCATCAGAATCCCAATCGATCGTCGGTCACCTACACAAATCCGTGCAGCGTATCAAGAAGCACCATCAAACCGCAAAAAAAAAACCGCCTCGGACAAAATCGTTTCCCAAGAACAACCATCAAACTAGTAACGCGTGATCTTCTCAGCGTCCACCATCCGCTCCGAGCCTCCCGGACCGATGTCGGCCGCTCAGATAAGCCCCGAAGACAATTTCGCGTCCTATCCTCGTTGCATCATAAAGATGGTCGTCGGAGAAACCCGACGAACTCCTCGTTTGCGGCACACGAAACGCCTGAGCAGCGGGAAGAAGCGATCCTCCGGCGTGGCTCTCGATGGCCATGAACGTGCGTGATCACGAAGAAACCACGGAGATACGGCGTCGACCAAAGGTTAGCTGATCAACGATTCTCCTTCGCCAGTCGTTCGAAGCGAGCCGCTGTCGAGACCACGATCGCGCGCGTCGTGACCGTTTTCCAATCGTCTTCGCCGGGAAGATCGATCCGAACCGACCCGCCTGGCGGCGTTTCAACGCTGCAGGAAGTTCCTCGCGAGGAACCAAGCCGGTATCCGGCTGTTGATCGACGCCATCTTTGTCCAGGTGAGAGATTCAGCTCGAAGAAATCGGATTCCGCTTGTCGTTTCGAACCGTCTCGTTCGATTTTTCTCGCGTCTTCTCGTCGTCCTTTCGCGACCCGTTTTGCTTCATTTTCTCTCTCTCTCTCTCTTTTGCGCCGCTACGGAGACGTTTTGCTCGGTTCTCTCGCGGTTTGGCGCGACAGGAAGCGAGCAGAGGTGAACCGTGGTCGTTGCGTAACGCGATTTTTACGAGCCGTATCTGCGGTCTTCTCGATGGCCCGATTCGAATGTGTGCGCCAGTCGCGAGTCGATCGCCTTTCGACCCGCGTTTCAGAGGCTTCCGCGGCTGTTTGATGGAGTTTGTCGATTAGGCTGGCTTGGTTGAACAGGACAGGGTTCGATGCCCACTCGCTGATCGATCTGGCTGGGGTCGAGGGATACTTTTGTGCCTCGTTCGAAAGTAATCGTTCGTGTTTCTTCTTTTCTTGTTTTCTTTTTTTTTTTGTTTCTTCTTTTTGTTTGTTTGTTTTTTTTTAGGGGGGTTGTTTTTTTCTTCTTCGTCATTTTAGTCGATGGTGAACGATACTCTGTCGAGTTCTATGCACGCTTATGCACGCTATCGTGCTGTCGGTTTTATCGTTCGATACTCGAGTGTTTTGTTCGTGGATGAAGATTTCGTTTGCTGGATTGAAAAATTTCAGTTTTATTGAATAGAGTTGTAGAACGTAGAGTGATTTCAAATATTGATTATTAGGATTTAAATAGCTCGTACTTAATTATTAAACGCGGTAACGATGCATTTTGTCCGGATTGTGAATTATTAAGTTTCTGATTAATCATTTTTGCGTCTCGTGTCGCGGTAAGTGAGTAAAGTGGACTCGAAAAATTGCGTCAACGAAATGAAGTTTGTATCGTTGAGAGCCGTTTAGAAAGATTCTACAATAATTAATAATTATTATAGCTCTATAGTTGTACTAAATTGTTACTATATTTGTTACAGCTCTACCTGTGTAATAAAAATTCCAATCTTTTATTTCTAAATAATTTATCGTTTCAACGAACAAGTTTAACGAATAAATTCAACGAACGAAACAAACGACTTTCTGCAACAATTTTCAATCTCAAGAATAATCAGGAAGATTATTTAACAGGTAGATAAATTTTCTCTCGAGTATGACGTAAATTTATAAGGCGTACCGAGAATTTAGAACGGTTCGAATTGAAGAAGCTCGCCTCGATTCGACAACCGTTCGATTTCTTTTGCCCTTCGTCGACCCAAACAATAGAAAAACGAGCTTCTGCGAAGCTTCCTGGTGGTAGTTGATCGTGAACAGCGTTAGTCGACGCTACTGTCACTTCTCTGGCTAATAATCGGTGAGTTTCGTTCCCATTTTTTCGTGCGAATAAACCTAACTCGATCGCTATTTTTTTTTTCTTTTTCTAAATTATATTTGAGAGCACAGAAAAATTTGATTTAATCAAATAATTCAATATCGGACCCTATATTTTTAAATATACCACAGAATTATTATTTTGCCGATCGTATAGGTATATCGCAGCGAATTTTTATTGTAACCTTGTAACAGGGTAAATAGAATAATTTATTGAATAATTGTTTATCGGAGGTTTACAAAAATAACCGTGATAAATTTTTGTGTTACGCGATGTCGAAAAAATTGAATTTATCTTCAGAAAACTATGTTTATGTTTATGTTTATCTACATGTTTACATGTCCTCAATTGCTTCTAATTATGCTATTATAATTAGTCAATAGTTAACAAGCAGTGAACATTATCGTGTCTCGTTTAATTATAAAAGTCGTTCTATTTGAATTGCTAATAAAGTAATAAAACGGGAAAAATAAATTAAATCAGCGAGGAATAAAAATGAAAATAAGAACGCTTGGACTTTTTAAAGTTACGATGATACCAAAATTCTCGTTAATAATCATTTTTATCAAAATCTAGGTTCGATATTGAATCATATATATATATATATTTTTTTTTTTTTCTATCAGAGCAAATTATATTTTGCTGCTGGAATAATTTGTAAAAATAATTACCTGCGCTAATTCATGTTAATTGTGTAGCATATTGTAATATATGTAGACGCTGGTCGTTTTATTTTTTTTACAACATTTCCAAGTATTTTTATTTCATGTTCACGCGTCCGTTATGGGAGTTTCAGTGTTCTGTGGCGGATAACGCCAGGTCATGCCTTCTCGATAGCAAATTATCGTTACTTTCCTTTATTGTTTATTTGCTGCTGTCTTGTCGTGACTTGGTCGAGAAATATTTCACACTAATGTTCACGATACGCGTTTGGTTTCATAAAATTCGAACAGAGAGTAAATTACCTTCCATGGTGGTTAAACAACAGACTCGAACTTCCTTCGAAGCTTATTTAAATTGTGGTGTCGTATTTATTGGAATTGGATAAATTAATTTTAGATCTATTTATAGTGGTTAGAAAAGTATTGGAGGTACCTGACGAAAAATTGTTCGATTAAAAATATGAATATTTTATATATTCGTTATTTAATATTTCATACATTTGTTTAATATTTTACATATTCGTTATTTAATATTTTACGCATTTGTTTAATATTTTATATACTCCTTATTTAATATTTTATGTATTCATTGTTTAATATTTTATACATTCAGTATTTAATATTTTATGCATTCATTGTTTCATATTTTATACATTCATTATTTGATATTTAATTTATGAATATTTAACATATTCAAGTCTCTTTGACAGCCACATTAAGTTGCCATAAAAAAAATATCGATCAGGAATAGATTTAATTTGTTGATTTCTAATTGAATTCTCGAGGTAAATCATTAGAATTAGAATTCAAATTATAACTCCGATTTCAATGAAATAATTGAAGCGATGATTTTATGATTCTATTTTAAGGTGCTGATTAAATAATCCGAGCTGTATTTTCATTACACGAATCGAGAATTGAACTTATACCGCGTCAAAGTTGACACTTAAACGACGAGCCAAGTTTCTGTTTTCATTTCTTCTAGTTTCATCATTGATAAATATAATTGACACAAGTAACATAATGTTTAACATTATCTCCACACTGAGGCATAATTTTCAACAATTTTTACGTTAAGGTAACTTAAGATACTTTATATTGATCGTTCGGAATTATCTCAAAAGCACAGTTTTCTTTTCTGCGAGTTTTGAAGAAAATTTAACACGATAATTCTTTAAGTACACATGTACTCGAGTATCGTAAGTAACGCGTTTCTCTAACTCGTTACTTGCATCGGTGTTTGTGGAAGAATCTAGCGAACTACGTGTCCTTTCTGACCTGGACAATAAACAAATATGTTCGAATAAAATCCAGAGAATTGTTGGTGTTAGAGTTATGTTATCTATCGGATTTATTTTTGTGTTTTACGGTTTGAAAAAATTTTCTGACGAGTTAGTATCGATGCATGGGAAAGATCAGTTCGTATGTAAAATACTTCGTTATTTTCTTTCCTTTATGATAAAATATAAAAATTTATTCTATTAATTATGATCGCTAAATCATCGTTAGTGTTTTTATATTTATCTGATTTTTTTTCTCAAAATTATTTATTCTCCGAGAAAAATATTATATAAAAATCCATTTTATCAATGATGATCACCTTTATTCAATCTCTGCTCTAAAAAATTATTATTGGTACTCTCCTAATGGCACAAATATATTTTTCTTTTAATTTAAATTCTTCATAATTATAAAATTCTGTTCAATCAGTAATCATCACCGTTACCCAATCCTAAACCAAAACAATCGTCATCACTATTCTCATGTTTACCCCATAATTCTTCTTTTTTAATTTAATACTTGTATTTTATATTTTCCATCTTTATTTAACCTCTACCCTAAGAAACTATCATTGGTACTCTCCTAATGGCACTAAATATATTTTTCTTTTAATTAAAATTCTTCACAATTATAAAATTCTGTTCAACTAATAATCATCACCGTTACCCAATCCCAAACCTAAAAATCATCGCTACTACTCTCATATTTACCCTAAAATTCTTCTTTTTTAATTAAAAACTTCTATTCTATATTTTCCACCTTTTTTCCACCAAGAAAAGAAAAAAAAAAAATGACATAAAAATCGGTTCTATTAATGGAAGGATGTCGAAGGGTCCTCTTTTTATTTCACACGAACCAGAATCACGTTTTCCAGAGGGGACACTCGGCATCATGGGAGTTTCTGCGCTTCTACAAGCGATACGACGGGGTCATGCCTTCCAGATAATGAATTATCACCGCTGCATTTCTTATTGTTTATTTATTACCGACTCATTACGGCTTAATGGAAGAGAGTTTTATTCACGTGAAGCCGTCAACGAACTGTGCAAACACTCCCCGCTAGGAACAAAGTCGAAAATGTTATTAGGTTCGTGTCATAGGCCAACGTGTCTCTATCACGAAAGCTCTACGGAACGAAAGTAATGGCTCTATTATTGCCGACAATTCCGCTATAATGTGCAGTCGACGTTTACAGCTCGCAGAACTGCACGTTGAGATCATGCTAATGTTTTCAGTCGCACTTCGTTTATTAAGTGTCGATACTTTGACGATCGTTCCGAGAAAACTGTATAGTCGAACGTGAAAATTGTCGTCTTTTTAACGCGCAAAATTTTTATCTCCGTATACTCTGGTTGTAAAATACAGGATTCGAATATTGAAATGAAAATTTTGATACCTTTCTTGGCGAATTACTAGCTTTATTCGATTCTGTTCTGTTTTATGCAACATGGTGGAAAATATAAGGATATGATTGAGTATGAAAATTCTTTGAAAATTATGTTTTTGAACTTTATTATATCCAGTGTGCAGGATAGAATATAATTTTCAGGTTTTTATATTTTATTATTCTATTTTTAACCTGAACTAAATTTTATTTTCAAGATCTTTGGATTTTGTTATATTTTTTGTATCTCTTGTTATATCGAGTGTGCAGAATAAAATAGTAAGATACAATTTTCAGATTTTTATATCTTATTTTATTCTGTGCACTCAAAATAACAAGAGATATCAAAAATATAACAAAATACAAAGATCTTGGAAATGAAATTTAGTTAAAAAATAATAAAATATAAAAATCTGAAAATTATATCTTTTTCATTCTGTACACTCAATATAACAAAAGATGCCAAAAATATAACAAAATGCAAAGATCTTGAAAATGAAATTTAGTTAAAAAATAATAAAATATAAAAATCTGAAAATTATATCTTATTTCATTCTGTACACTCAATATAACAAAAGATGCCAAAAATATAACAAAATGCAAAGATCTTGAAAATGAAATTTAGTTAAAAAATAATAAGATATAAAAATCTGAAAATTATATTTTATTATTTCATTCTGTACACTCAATATAATAAGAGATGTCAAAAATATAACAAAATACAAAGACCTTGCAAATAAAATTTAGTTTAGGTTAAAAAAATATAATAAAGTACAAAAATCCGAAAAATAAAATTTAATTTAAGTTAAAAAAAAATATGAAACGTAAGATTTATCAAAAAATTGCAATACCTAAACTCCGATTTTAATATAATATTGTAGGTGTATTTTATAAGCAGAGAATATTTAACCAGAATTTCATAAGATGAAATAAACCTTAAAATAAACAAAATTTGTATCTCTTTTAAAATCCGTATACGTGCAAAACGGAGTACCATACAATGGCGAATTGCAGCGAAGAAAAATGTCTCTGGAACTTTTTACGTTGAATTAACATTCCACGCGATAACCTCCAGATTTTGTGATACCCTTTGAGACATCTATTTTCAGGCGTCTATTTAACTAATTTCCTGCCAAAGAGTAACAATCTACACGAGGTCGAACGGTGGTGGTGGTTGATATAGGGTAATTTAAAAAAAAAAAAAAATCACGCGTAACTATTTATACCAGTTTCGTATTAAAATAAAAAAAAAAAAAAAAAAATATTCCGATGACAAATAACGTTACTATCACGAGCTCCTCGGTGTAAGTCTGATTATTCATTGCTGAAGAAAAGATTAGAAAATCGCGGTTATGAACAATTATGGAGAATGAGTCAAATATCAAATATCAAGCGAGAAAAAATACCGTGTGTTTGATTAAGTAATGTTTTTGCCAAACATTTGTCGTTCTTTCATTAACATAACAGCGTCTTTCACCGACAAAGTACGTATAGTTTGTCGAGCGTTTGAAGTTCTTTTTTTCTTAATTATTTGAGTGACGCGTTAGATGACAAAATTATACGAGCAAATTGTTCTTTTTTTTTTTTTGTATTATATTTGTGAAATGTTTCGTTAAATTTGGACTGTAAGTAGTGTATGTAATGTTAAAATTATCGTGGATCATCTCATGTTACGCTGCAGTAAATTTTCTATATTAATATTATTATTTTCTTTATTAACCCCTTGGCTTACGATTTCTTCGATCTTATTAGCAATAGTTATTCACGTCTTTGATACTCTGTCAAACGCAAAGTATTGAAATATCACACGTATTTTGTATTCGCTAATTTTCAACATTGTAAATTTAAACATTTTAAATTACGGTTAAAGCTAAAATTGAACTTTATCATAAATATTGTGTCTCTTTATTGTATTTTATCCAGAATCGGCGCTACGAGTGTGACTCGTGGTTATATGGCAAAGGGTTAATATTATGAATATTGATAATTATTTAGATTCGTGAAAATCTGGATTGAAAATATTTAATTTCGTGTTTCGATATTACTAACAAATGTTTCATATTATTCCTGGAAATTAATATTAAAAATATTGAAGCCTGTATTTTATTATCATCGACTAGGATTTTAGGTTGAAATATATTTCATTCTAAATTGCTAAATTTTCTTTCTCTTGGAGGAAGAAAATATTCTCTCCAAATATTATTTTATCCAGTAATAGATTATTTCTGATCTATCTTTGTTTCCAGATCAAATTTAACCATGGAGAATGAAGAAACTACGACTGCAGTAAGTAACGTGAATAAAATAAGAGAATAAAAAGGAGTAATTGAAATTTTGTGAATAAAAACACAATTTTTTTTTTTTCTTTGGTTGATCAGGTGTCACCCAAGTCGTCGGAAGGTATTGTGGGATGGATAGAATCGGTGATTATAACTACGTCACAAACTTCAGTGGGCCAAACATTCTTCAAACTCATCGACTCGTTTTTGTGGGTCGTCGAAAAGTCGGCACAATGGAGTTTACCGTCTCAGGAAATAGCGGCTGGTATGTTTTGAAAATTTTTGTAAACTGTTTCACTTATTATTAATTAATAAGAGTAATAAAATTTTAAGTATTTCATATTATATATACAGTAACTCTATTTTTTAGTTTGTTTAAATAGAATTAATTTTTAAGCTTTAATCAATGGTTAAGATAGTGTGAAAAATTTTATTTAAATAGTTTTCAATTTGAAAAATGATTATTTTATAGAAAGAAGAGGTTAAATTTTGAAAGAATATTGAAAGAAATCGATAAATTGCTTTTTATTTTTTTATTCGTTGTTTTATTTGTGATTAGTAAGAAATTAGTGTTTTGTGGACTTCGATTGTTTAAATGTTAATTGAAAGGAGTGTTTATATTATGTTTATTCTGAAACAGAGGAAAATGGTAAGGTATTTGGAAAAATAGAGCTCGTGAGACCTCTGCCTTGGGTCCTTTTCCTGCCAGGATTAGTAATTCTACGGATCATCAGAGGTGGACTCAATGCGGGGGCTTTTGTTTTGGGATATCCACAAATACAACCAAGTGGAATGGTATGAAGCAATACATTATTTAACTACTAATTTAAGATTCTCCAAAAATTAAAATTACAACAGATTTAAAATCCTCCAAAAATTAAAATCACAACAGATTTAAAATCCTCCAAAAATTAAAATCACAACAGATTTAAAATCCTCCAAAAATTAAAATCACTATTAATTTAAAATCCTCCAAAAATTAAAATCACTACTAATTAAAGATTCTCCAAAATTAAAATCCTCCAAAAATAAAAATCACTATTAATTTAAAATTCTCCAAAAATTTAAATCACTATTGATTTAAAATTCTCCAAAAATTAAAATCACTATTGATTTAAAATCCTCGAAAAATTAAAATCACTATTGATTTAAAATCCCTGAAAAATTTAAATCACCATTGATTTAAAATCCTTCAAAAATTAAAATCACTATTAATTTAAAATCCTCCAAAAATTAAAATCACTACTAATTAAAGATTCTCCAAAATTAAAATCCTCCAAAAATTAAAATCACTATTAATTTAAAATTCTCCAAAAATTAAAATCACTATTGATTTAAAATTCTCCAAAAATTAAAATCACTATTGATTTAAAATCCCTGAAAAATTTAAATCACCATTGATTTAAAATCCTTCAAAAATTAAAATCACTATTGATTTAAAATCCTCAAAAAATTAAAATTACAAAAAAAATCATTAATCACTAACGAACTCACGAAATCTGTTCACAGGTGAAATACGTGCAAAAAAGTCGCAGGCGATTAAGAGCGATGAATCTGAAGGCAGTGAAATCCACGAGGCGCAAAATGTGCAATAACAGGGTAAATCTCTATTTATTTTCTTTCATTTATTTGTTTAAATATTCCTTCCTCCATACCCGCAATATCTGGTATAAAAAAAAAACATGCATGAATTCTAAAAGATAACACTCCATGTAATTCTTAGTAATAATTTATAAACGTATATAGTTAATTAAATGTTCGTAATTGTCGATTGTTCTGTGAAAAGATACAGTGACTGATTGTAGTTTAACGTAGCTCTCGATGAAAGTAGCCAGCACTCTTTTCAAGTCGGTTAGTCCTTAGACAGAAAATTAAAATTAGCACGATAATAGTCTCGGTGATGGATGTAGGACAAGAGATTGACGATGATCGAGGCCAAGAAGGCTCTGATCAGATCCATCAGATTGACTCTGTCGACTTTGTCTTGCATGGATACATCTAAATCGTCACCGTCGCCGCCGCCGACGAAAATTCGTATAAGCCATACAGATCTTGAGCCGGTAAGTAGGACTATTTTATTCATTTATCATTATTAAATAATTATTAAATAAAACTTACGCTGAAACAGGAGATTTATACAGAGACACTCGATAATTTACAGGAGTCACGAAATTTTTCCATCCACGAATCTTAAAAAAATTTCTTTTCATTTATTTTTTATTGCAAATAGCTGAATTTGTGATGATATAATAAAACTTACGGTGGAACCGGAAATTTATACAGAGAAACTCGATAATTTATAGGAGCCACGAAATTTTTCCATCCACGAATCTTAAAAAAATTTCTTTTCATTTATTTTTTATTACAAATAGCTGAATTTTTGATGATACAATCAACGACGCCGTTATTAATCGCGATTTAAATAAAATTTACGGTGGAACCGGAAATTTATACAGAGAAGCTCGATAATTTACAGGAGTCACGAAATTTTTTCATCCACAAATCTTAAAAAAATTGTTTCGGTTAAAGAAGAAACTTATAAAAACCTGCAAATACAAGTCGTATATCTTCGTTTAATATATTTTAATAATACCCATTAATGAATTATAAAGTATTATCTTTTTAAACCGATACCGATGGTCCCCGGAAACCAACGACGTCTAATCGAAAAGTTCAGCGTCAGTTTCTAATTAAATATTAATAGTCGCGTATATAATCACCGGTAGTGGATTTGTAGCCATTTTGTGATTATTTCCAATCGTGTGTATAATTTTTAGTAATTTCTAATTATCTGTACTGTAATTTCATGATCGTTCGTAGCCATGTCTATTGTCACTCGTAGAATAGTTAAATAAATATCAAGTATTTTGAAGCAAAGTGTTTCTATAATATCTATTATAATTTTATTTATTGTTTAATTTGTAGTACTAACGTTGCTAATCGCGATTGGAATTTTTCAAAGTATAACACTTTGGTTTTATTCAAAATTTGTGAAATAATCACAGGCAGCAACTCCGGACGAAAAATCAACCACAGAATCGGTCGAGAGTCCCATACATCAGGAGATGAAGCGCAAGTTCTCTCAGGTCAGTTCGGACGAAGAGAGCACCGACGAATCGGAGAACGAAACGCTTCAATCGAAGCTCGACAGACTCGCAATGGATGACAGCACGGATGATCCTGATTTCAACGTGAGTCAACATTTTTTTTAAATGCTTCCAACTTTTTTTGCACCATTTTTACAAAATTCAGGTAATTACTCTTCATACTGTATTAAGAGAATTTTTAGTACATGTTGGAACTTAGATTATTTATTAGTCGGACGTTGTGGACTTTTTGCGTTCTCCATATTTACAGACTTGGATTACTATAATTAAATTTTCTATCTTTGGAAAATTGCTTTTAATAAATCAGTGATTTTATATTTTTAAATTGCTTTTGATAAATCAGTGATTTTATATTTTTAATTTGCATAAGAATTGGTCACAGATTCTTATTAGATTGGTATAAAAATTAGTGTTGGATTACTATTAATAAATTGGTTACTTTCTATTTTTAATTTCCATAAAAATTAGTGTCAGCTTACTTTTAATAAATTTATTTATAATTTTAATTTCTATAAAAATGGGAGTCAGCCTTTTTTCAGTAAATCAATTAATTTATATTTGTAATTTCCATAAAAATTAATATCAGATTATTTTTAATAAATCAATTAATTTCTATTTGTAATTTCCATAAAGATTAATATCAGATTATTTTTAATAAATCAATGAATTTCTATTTCCAATTTCCATAAAAATTAATATCAGATTATTTTTAATAAATCAATGAATTTCTATTTCCAATTTCCATAAAAATTAATATCAGATTATTTTTAATAAATCAATGAATTTCTATTTCCAATTTCCATAAAAATTAATATCAGATTATTTTTAATAAATCAATGAATTTCTATTTCTAATTTCCATAAAGATTAATATCAGATTATTTTTAATAAATCAATAAATTTCTATTTCCAATTTCCATAAAAATTAATATCAGATTATTTTTAATAAATCAATGAATTTCAAAGAAATTCGGTGTCCCTCGTCACGATTCTAACTAGCAATTATTTCTGGTTTAATAATTATACAGCCTGCTGAATGCACCTCGGAATCAAGCACGGCGAGCAGCGAGAACGAAGTGGACAAGGAAGTGTCTTTAACCGAGTTGAAGGAGGTTCAGCATGAAGCGAAAGAATTGTTCAAAGACAACAAAGAGGAGGCTCTGATAATGACTCTAGAGAATCTGGTAAAATTAATATACGTTGTAGTCATGTGTTTGTTCTGTATTTCCTGTTTAATGTGGGCGTAAACAAATTCTGGTAGTACACTCAGTAATTCACTCTTATTACCGCTTTTGCTCCGTTAAAAACATCGATTTCTTGAAACTTTATTCAAATAAATTTCTCACACCTATTCAAAAATATTAATTTGAATTTAGACACTAATTTTATCACGGTACCCTGAATTTTATCAGTGGAACACAACTTGGAAACCACCGTACCAGAGAAAGTCATAAGTTTTCGCCTAGTTTACCCATAAATTGATCCCGTAAAGATCAACTCATTAAATTCTGATCTTGAAAATAAAAACCACTGTGTTCTATGATTTTAACCATCCAACCAACTAACTTTTTTTTTTTAATTCCTAGGCTTGATCAATTAAAATAATGAATCAATAAAAGAGAATACTATAAACTGGGTAAGAACTTATGACTCACCCTAGTGGCAATTATAAATAGTAACTAATGTGACCTGAAAAATACAGTATCAGTCTTTAACGTAAATAAAATCGTATCGAAGTAAAAAGATTTGAATTGAAACATTTAAAAAATTTCGATTAATCTGAACGTTGGCCAAAGTCCTCCCCGGTTGACGATAAAATGTTTCTTCCAATAATAAGCGGACGATTTCCAGTAGAAAAAAAAGAAAAAGAAAGAAAGAAAAAGAAAAAAAAAGAAAAAAAAGAAAGAAAAAATTTTATTCGCCGCGAAATAATAACGCGGCGAAGGAATGGCGGTCGATTTAAATTTCTTGCACGATTCCTTGGATAGATTGCAAGGAAACAATTAGAAGCGATAAGGAGACTCGTAAGTCTGCGTTTTAATAGCTGTGGAAAACGTGAAGATAATTTCGGACGCATAGTTCATCGGTTCTTAATATAAATATACTGATATATGGCGCTGTATTCATTACGTTAACTCGAGAAGAAACAAAATTGTGCTCGCAATCGTCTAATTACGAGAAACGGTACAGATAATGGTGAACAGGATGTAAATAGACGTTCATTTTATTCGTATCTTGCTTCGAGATTACTTTATTTGAAAAATCAAAGTTATTTCTTTCGTACGACGATGTTTTTAATTATTTAGTCGGTTAAAAATTGAGTTTCATTTTTATTATTTTATTTTCATATATATAACCGGGTAAGACGAGTAAACTCGTCACGCGGACTGCCTATATTTTGGACGTAATCATTTATTTTCACATTGATTTACTTTTCAGTGCATCGTTATATTTTTATAAAAAAAAACGCGTTACATTAGACTTACAATGATTAAAATCTATCCAATTAAAATGTATTATTTTCTATTAATTTTTAACTCAAAGTATAAAGGAGCTTCTGATCGAAAAATGACCCAGTTAACAGGTTAATACAGATTTGATCTTAACACTAGAACTACCGGCGATCAGAAACTTATTTCTACCAAAGAAATCAGAGTGGAAGGTAACGCAACAAAGATAAAGGTTTATCTATATATTTATCAGAAAAGCACGGAAAATCCCCCTAAAGACACCGTAATTAATTTATAAAATTTCTCTGAAAAATTAGAAACGGGTCATTTTGACCACTTTGGTAATTCCAGTGTTAAATCAACCTTGAAATAGAAATATTCCTATTTTTGTACTAAATTATGGAACCTATATTTCTATTTAAAAATTTCTTTTTCTCCTTTTATTTTACACAACTTCGTTTTTCGTAAAAATTGCAGAAGTCCAATTCGAAGAAAATCGAGGAGACCGAGGAGACGGTGAAACGCGTGGACAGTTCGGGTGAGTCCGTGTACTCGTCGGCAAAGGAATTCGATGAGGACTACGACACGGCCATCGACTGGCCGAGTGGTTCACCGGAACAATCACTATCCGTCAAACCGATCGTTCCGGTGAACCACTCATCCAGCAGATGAAGCAGGATTCGCAATTCCAGAAACTGGATCAATGAAATGATTAGAATAAAGAGGATTTATGTACAAACGATGAAATGTGAAATGTCTCGTAGACTATTTCTCGACAGCCTTATCCTGAAACGCTCTGAAACGCTTTTGCACGTGCTTGAAAAGATGTACGCAGCGTTGCAGGATTTTTCGATCACAGTTTGTGTTATTTTCAACGGATGGAAATTGAAAAAAACAAAAATGTTTAAGGAAACGTAGGTCGTTCGAAGATATTAAAAATTGATAAAGGAATAAAAGTGATTTTTTTTATTAACGCTGTAATTAGCGAGACGGTCGAGATAACGTGCTCGTAATTTTACATAAAAATTCTGTTTCACAACGATGCATTTTTGAGAATTTTTTTGTAAAATATATGCATAAAAATTTGCTCGTATATTTTTTCTAACTCCTATTATTTTAATTTTTTGGATACAGTAATCGGAATTAGGTTTGATTTTAAGAATTCTAATTATTTGCAGTGGTTCGTAATTGATCCAAAAAGTAGAAATTAATAATTGTTATCTTGATAAGTTTCTTGATAATAAAACAATTGTATAATAACGAAATGTAATAGTATAATAAACTACATTAATATTATAGAATATTATAATATTAATTAATTAATATTAATTATAAAATATTATAATATTAATGTAGTTTATTATAATTATAATTAGGAATTCTAATTATTTGCAGTGGTTCATAATTGATCCAAAAAATAGAAATTAATAATTACTATTTTGATAACTTTCTTGATGATAAAACAATTGTATAATAATAAAATGTAACAGTATAATAAACTACGTTAATATTACAAAATATTATAATATTAACAATCTTCTATTATCTTGAAAAATGTTAACAGCAAACTCATTATTTTCTTCGTATTTCAATTTTTAATTACAATTTTTTAACAGAACTTTAAACGACCTACGTTCATATAACATTTTATTTTTGCACACACAACCATGTTCTATCGGAAAATCCTGGAACACCGTGCACGAAATGTTTGTAGAAAGCACGTGTTGAAAATATATAAACGAGTAGTCGCAGCTTATGTAAAATAGCTTTCCCTTAAGCGCTTCTTTTTTTCTGTGTTCTCATTTAAAGAAGAATTCCAAGATATTCGATTCAACGAGTTAAGTGTCAATGTATCCTGTCGTTCTCAGTTTTGGTTTAAGTATGCCAGCATTTAAATTACAAAGACCAACGATTCGAATTAAAAGATTACAAGTGTGTTGTATTTTATATTTTATTTTTTATACTTATATTTTTATATCTATTGCGTTATATTTTATCGTCGAAATAACCGGAGCAAATTTTGTCTTTTTAGAGAGCGAGCTGCAAGCTACGAGCCGTGCAACCAGCGACTTCATCAACGGTGAATTAAATTCGTCCACGCTACCACCAACAGGTATTTCATCCTGATTAATTAATTTTATACAGGATATCAAAGGTGCTATATTAAAAAAAAAAAAAAAAAGAAAATGGCACGTTTAATGCTGTATTTTTTAAATATATTAATTTTTTGTGGACTTTGTCGAAAAAGGTAATTGTATTTATTCTTTGAAGATGGAATTCTATATTTTCGTAATATTCTCTTTAATATCATTCTGTTGAATATTAATCGAACAAATCTGTTCCATTTTACACTATAATTTAACCTACTTGGAACCAATTCTTCATTTTTTGCAAAAAAATTATATTTTTCTTATTTCTAACTAGCCACGCTGAAATAAATTTTTTGGAGTTAATTTGATTAGAGATTTGTTCCCATATAAGATTAATAATTCCAAATTAGTTAAATAATATTTTACTTTCAATTGCTGTTAATTATTTAGACCTCTCGACTTATAAAAAAAAAAAAAAAGAAATTCCACAATAATATTAATATATCAATATACATAATTATACATAAAAATAATTTTTCATGCGATTTTCGGCAAAGCTAGTTAAAGCTTGACTAATAATAAATTAGTAAGCTTAACAGATAATTAATTCTTCTAAATTTTACCTTTAACAAAATTATACAGGGAAAGAAAATTATTATTATTACTGTTAGAGTAAAAAATAAAAGTCAGTGTTAATACTAAATAATACCGAGGCGACAGTTCTTCCAGATCCACCAACCCCAGCGCCGGAAGTCACCAACGGAGTGGTGACCGAGAAACAGAACCCACAAACGCCACTCGTTCAACCGTCAGAAGCTTCTGAATTTCCGCAAGCTCGAACCTCGATCCAAAAACAGAACCACTCGATCGTTCAAGAAAAGAAGGGATTCAAGCACAAGAAAATGGGACGCAGGGACAACAAGTAAAACGTTCTTGGATCGATAACGATCAGCATAAATGGAGACACTGTTCTCTGGCTCGAAACAGGTTCAATCTTCGCGTAAATAGGAACCTTAAGTCCTTGATCCGTGCCAGAACAATCGGACCATGCCTTAATTTTTACAGAAACTAATTCTTTTTGCCTTTTTTTTTTTATTTTCAAACGATAAATAACTGTACTTTTGATGATACGATCAGTGATACCATTATTAATCGCGATTTAAATCGAACTTACGGTGAAATTGGAAAGTTATATAGAGAAATGCGGTAATTAATATGAGTTTTGAATCTTAAAAACTATTTTTTTCATTTTTTTAAATCGTAAATAGTGCACTTTTGATGACACAATCAGTGGTGTCGTAATTAATAGCGATTTGAATCGAATTTAGGGTGAAATTAGAAATTTATACAGAGAAATTCAGTAATTAATACGAATCATAAAATTTTTGCATCTACGAATCTTAAAAACAATTTTTTTTATTTTCTTTAATCATAAATATCTGCATTTTTGATGATATAATCAGTGACGCCATTATTAATCGCGATTTGAATCAAATTTACGGCGAAAGCGGAAATTTATACAGAGAAATTCAGTAATTAATATGAATCTTGAAATTTTTCCATCTACGAATCTTAAAGAAATTTTTTTTCATTGTTTTTTAATCGTAAATAGCTGCACTTTTGACGATACAAACAATGACGCCATTATTACTCGCGATTTAAATCAAATTTACGGCGAAAGCGAAAATTTATACAGAGAAATTCGGTAATTAATACGAATCTTGAAATTCTTCGTGGTCTCCATTATACGATTATGTTCTCCACAATCGAAATTATTGTGCGAATATTACGTTATGGGAGTGTTGTATCGTAGGTTGTAGAATGATCGAAGAGAGGTGCGATCCTTTTAATTTCGAAGCAAAATAGGTTCGTTGTCGCAGGATTCCTTCTTCGTACAGACTTAACGAGATCTTTAATTGTACCGAGTGTATCGAGCGTGTTTGGGAACGTGTGTGGGTATATTAAAGTGCGTATGCGAGTGTTTGGAATCTGTTATGTTTTTTTTTTTTTTTGGTAGAAGAAAGATGGTTATTTATTCAGCTCCTTTCATCACGATGATACTAATTGTTTACTAAGGAAAAAAAAAAAAATAGTAATCCATAAATCAACGTCGTTCTTTCATTTCTTTTTAAGAAATATATCGTCAGATAATGAAACGGAGCGAATCTAACTTTCGAAATGAAATTAAGAGCGCGGAGACAATTGCTGCTCAAAATAATTAGAAAAATAAACCAAAATGTGAGATCGAAAATTGTAAATAAAGTAACACTTTCTGTAGATTTATTGTTCAAAATGGAGGATCTTATATTTGATAAATAAACACATTTTATTGCTTAAGGTAATCATTGATGAACATTAAACGTTCCATATTTTTTTCACAGAGTAATTAAACACTCCCGTTAATTATTTAAAAATCACTTTTAATACGTATAACAATTATCTAACTATTTTGAGCTCGAGTAACATTAATACACAAAATTTCTGCTTAAACATCTTTAAAATCGCTATAAATAAACGTGAAAATCTTTGTGTTACCTCGTTTAAACTATCTCGAATAATGCATATAATTTCAAAAATAAATAAAAAATAAAAAATTAAGAGCTAGACCTATTTATACCCAAACAAATAAAAATTATAGGTATTTAAAAAAAATACATAACGTAGGAACAAATCTTCATAGAAAATCGCGAAAAAATTCCTCAAACTGAATCGTTATAAATTTATATAATTTCTATGATAAATCACAAGCCGGTCATTTTAACCTCTTTGATAGTTTTAGTGTTAATGATTTAGAAAAAAAATTCCCGAGAACTGTATCTTTAAATTTTTATCTTAAAATTTTTATTTTCAATCTTAAAGCGTCCGCTTTCGAACGACAAATCATCGTTGGCTTAATTAATGATGAAAAAAAGAAAAAAAATGGTAGATAATAGTAAAGGACAGACGATTCATGGGACAGATGAGTTTCTAGCCGCTTGTGCAACACTGTGCAAAAAGCATGATCTATTAAGCACGGTGTAAACTTCCACGACGATTCCTGGTATTGCTCAAAGTACAAAACAAGGCTCATTATCGTGTTCAGCCTCTGGCTTCGGCGAGATAATTCGGCTATTATCATGGTTGCAATTTTTCAAACGCGATTGGCTGCAAAAATAACGTCGAAATGAAAAGTTGGAGCTATTATTGTAAGAAAGAGAGTTATGATAATCAACGGAATATTGTGAAACGTTTGAAGCTCGCGCAGCTGATTCGAGATTCGTGGATGTCGATTGTATTTTTCAAAAATTTAATTGAAAAATACGGAAGACTGAATATTCATCCTGAAAGCAATATGTTTTTTTACGTTTCTGTTTTGAATCACTGTAAAATTAATAAAGAAGAGATTAATTTCTAGAAATTGGAAAAATATTTTAAATTATGAATATTTTTAAGAATTATGGAACAAAATTTTGGAGTGATATTTTTCTTTTTTACGTTAAGAGATTTGTATGTTATGAAAATATGTGTATGTGTGTTTACGAAGTCGTTGAAAATGTTTTCATGTGATTCTTGTAGGAAAAAAGAAGAAAGAAAATCGTGATTCCGAGCAGAGTGTCATTTGTTATTAAAGAAACGCGGATATCGCAAGATTTTTAATTATTTAATCAAGTAGTATCGTTCGATGTTTGTTAATCTTCTCATTAACATATTCTGACCGAGAAAAATTACGAATTACGCTTGAATGCGTCACTCGTTCGTAATATCTGAGCCAATTTTTCTTGCCTCTCTGAATCTTCTTCGACCATGAAACGTTTGCGATAAATCATGTTTATAAATAATTATTATAGCAGTGGTTGAGTTAATAAGCAGCAAATTTCTTTTTTCTTTTATCAATTTTTTTAATCGTGAGATACGGAGATTAAGAAATAATATTTTTTTAAGAAGAGTAAAAAATAATAGTTCGATCCTTAATCTTCTGATCTATTAAAAATACTTTCTTGGGATATAAAACATAATATTTCTTAATTCTTAAGTCTTTATTCTATCAGAAACATTTTCTAATATTAAAAATAGTATTTTCATGCTCTCTAATTTTTTAATTCGTCAGAAATGTTATTTAAGAATCTAGAAATTAATATTTCTTAATTCCAAAGCCTTTGGTCTATCAAAGATATTTTATAATAATCTCAAAAATACTATTTTCATAATCTCTAATATTTTAATTCCTCAAAAATATCATTTAAGAATCTAAAAATTAATATTTCTTAATTCCAAAGCCTTTGGTCTACCAAAAACATTTTCTAATATTAAAAATAGTATTTTCTTAATCTCTAACATTTTAATTCCTCAAAAATATCATTTAAGAATCAAAAAATGAATATTTCTTAATTCCAAACCCTTCGCTCCATCAAAAACATTTTCTAATAATCATTTTCTAACTTTTCAGTTTCTCAACAATATTTTTTAAGAATATAAGAAACCCTTCAAATCATCAAAAATATTTTCTCATTTGAACGAGAAACTTCTAAAACTATCTTCTCATGATACAAAAACCAACATTTTTCAATCCCAATCGTTTCAATCATTACCCCTTTCACCCATTCTCAATTAGGATCGTCTCGATCAAGAAAATTCCCAATTATACTTCCATCTGTTCGCACGAACGTACTTGTATTACCAACGTTGTACGAGACTCTATCGTTATCTCGTGACGTGTAATTAATTTCGCATGAATAAATTATTTAATCTGGTGTCTCTGTTTACGAAACCCCTGACGGATGTAACCGGCCCGCGTTCTACGATGACATAACCGTTTACATGTAACCTTTAGTTGTTTTGACTGGCGGTGAATTTTTTCACGTCGCCTCGACGCAACGCGGAATTAAAAATAGCCGATCGGCTTTTATATTCCGCGAATTTGATAAAGGACGATTATCGATTACACACTTGCGATGTGATGCAACGTTAAAATGACATACACCGGGTGGATCTAACGTACGATAAAAAAAAAAATTCAAAAATTTATTAGTAAAGAAGAAAAAAAAAAAAATGATAAAAAAGGAGATTTTAATTACAACAATTAGAAACAAACCGGGATATTCCATTGTCAACGATATTCCGCTACAGCTCTTATCGTCATTCGACGACCATTTTGATCGACACTTATCTCGAGACACCCTGTGTATTACGATCGAACTTAAATCTCTTAATCATCGTGTCTTTTTAACAGTTTCTACAAATTTTCATAAATCTACAAAAAAGTGTCACGTTTAAAAATTGATCCAACCCGTGTCGATTGGAATGAAAAAAAATTTGTCGTCCCGTTGTAAGAAGTTAATTGTTGAAAACATAATAAACGTTTAAGATAATAAATGGAAAAAAAGAAATTAAAAGTGGATAGACAATTGATTCTGTAGATAGCGAAGAATTTTTTTTCTCTTTTTTCTTCGACTCGTTTCACGTAAGAATGTAGTCGATCGACGCATTATTATATTGTTCGCAATATTAATAACACAGATACGTTCATTCTTGCGAAAAAAGAATATAAATTAGATTATATATTAAAAGAATATATAGAGATATATATATATATATATATATCTCTTATCGTCAATCACGATAAGTTGAGATTACGGCCCATATGTCGTACATGTGCTCGATGGACAGATAAATGTGTTACACTGTCCTAGAAAATGAACGGAAGAAAGCTCGTGACGCGATTGTTCCGACGATCATTTTTATGGGTCACCGAGAAGACCAATAACCGGACAAATTAATCGTTTCGTGGCATGAAGGAGAAAGAGTTTCAGTAGAGTTAAGATGTGAGATCTGATTTTATATTTAAG
>SMSQ01020041.1:0-11883 GCA_019453375.1 Ctenoplectra terminalis | reverse complement strand
TTTTCCTCCTTTGTTTTTTTTTTTTTTTTTTTTTTTTTTTTTTTTTTTTTTTTGTTACGTTTTACTGGCGATTATGAAAAGTGTCAAATAATTTCTATTGATTAGGTTCCGGCGGCAAAGATTGTGTTCTGATAGATTTTTTGCGCACGTTTCATTTGCACACAAAAGAATCCTGATTGTTGCTACTTAAAATTCCTGGAGACCTTTTGCATACAGGTGTCACGCATTGTTCACACGGTGAATATAATTGAGTATTAGCGCATTACAAAATAGTCGCACGCGAAAAGTACAAGGTTTTTACCTGAGAGTTGACTAACATTTGTTAGGCTTCGCTTCGAGTACGCGAGTACACGAAAATTATGGATATTTAGTACGCGACGAACGTCGAAGCGCAAACAGCAATGAATAAAGTAATTAAACGAACGGAATAGTATAAAGATAGTATAAGATCATTCGGATATCAGTTAAATAAATAATGAGTTAGCTGATCAATCGAAGATGGGAAGCTATTAAATAAGTAACCGTATCGGAGACTCGTTTTGTAAGTCTTTTGAGAAATTTTAGGGAGTGTTTTAAGTTTTTTCTTTTACTCAGAAATCCTACTCTTATTTTTATTTATTTTTCTGTTGTATTAAAAGGTATTTCCATGGATGAATAAAAATATGAGATTGAGTTTTAAAATCTGAAATATTCATTATCGTTTTTTTCTTGTGATATTTTATATTTTCTGTTGTATTAAAAGGTATTTCCATGGATAAATAAAAATGTGTGATGGAGTTTAGACTGAGCTTTAAAATCTTAAATATTCATTATTGTTCTTTTCTTGCGATATTTTATACTATCTGAGTCTACAAAAATATGGATTATTATTATTTATTTTTCTGTTGTATTAAAAGGTATTTCCATGGATAAATAAAAATGTGTGATGGAGTTTAGACTGAGCTTTAAAATCTTAAATATTCATTATTGTTTTTTTCTTGTGATATTTTATATTTTCTGAGCCTACAGAAATATCCTATGACCTAATCGATTTTTCCTTGTACGCCTACGATATATTGTCTATTATAGACAGCATAGAAAGAGGGAAAATTAAATATCATTCACTCGATCGAGTTAATTTTGAGACCGCGAAAAGACAATCGGTCGATTAGAAAAAGAAAATGATCTAGCGTGAAGTGCAACGCTTCGAATCCTTTAAATCGTTTTACCATCGCGGATCTACGAAATGATTAAATTCCACTCTAATAATCAGACCAGCCAGCTCGGAAAGTGTGTCGAAAGGAAAGTTCTGCCACATGATCTGGGATCGGGCGGAGATATTTGAAAATCTGCCGGAAAACTTACGATTTTTTAGTCGTAATACAGAAAAGAACGAGAAAAGCTATTTTTCTTTATATATAAAACGATTCTTTTTGGCAATGTAAAATTTAAATCCAGGATTTTTTCCGAATTTTTGTAGTAGTATAAAAAAAATAGAGAAGGATTAATCTTTACTTTGAAAATATTAGTAGTAATTTTAGAAAAATAAACACAGAAGGATCCATATTTCCTTTAAAAATATTGAATATTAAATTTCAGTTGTAATTTTAAAAAAATAAATAGAAGCAGATTAATTTTTACTTTAGAAATATTAAATATTAAATTTCAGTTGTAACTTCTGAAAAATAAATAGAGAAGGATACGTATTTCCTTTAAAATAAATACATTTAATCTGTAAATATTAAATATTAAATTTCGATCGTAATTTCCACAACAGAATTAATTTTTTTAATTCTTTTCTACTCTTACTTAACGTCAAAAATTAACCATCCCTTCTCACTTTATAATTTCGACTTTTAAATAGTTTAACACAGAACATTCGCACGAATACAACAACCATAGAACGAATCTACAAAAGTTCCAAGATATAAATAAAAGAGTCGTTAAGGACTGGTTTGAAAGTCAGAAAAAAATGATACGATAGAAAGAATTCACGATACGTGCGTAAACACGTTATGATTAATTACAATTATTATAAACAGTATTTCCAAAGCGTTGCACGCACGCGATAAAATTTTCCTTGTACCACCAGACAGATTGAAACGTGAATAAAATCAATACAAACTAACATCAGCCTATGTTTTTCTCCACGTATGTGAACTCTGCGGTTCACTTATAAGGATATTCTATTGAAAATTATACACGCACGGAAACGCTTTTGTACTTCGAACCTGCATTAGAATTTCAAAGGTAAAACGCGTCAAATGATCGCAATTGCAAACAAGCATCTGAATCATCATGCATAATTAAAATCCGATTCTAGTACTATTATCCAACAATTTCACCTACCGTCGAACCCACTTGTCGCAGTTTTCACGATTCCCAACAAAATCCCATTGGCACAGTCTCCAATATTATTTTTCACTTTATAATATTATTTTTGTCTCCTTGATTCCTTTAATTTGCATGTAAGTTCGATTGAAATTGGTTTGAGCTCGTATCCTCGGTTATAATCACACTCAACACGTTAAACGCCGATTTTAGTCGACTTTCCTTTAGGCTCTCTGCTGTGAGAATAATTTTAAAGCATTTGGTCGCAAAATAATTAAGAATTTAAGAAGAATTTAAGAAGAAAATTGTAAAGCCCTGCAAAGGAAGACGATAATTTTGTTTAATGCGATTTAATAAAACTCGTTGATGAATCATAAGGTATTATTTTTTGAAATCGATACTGTCAGTTTTCGGAAATCAACGACACCAAAACGAAAATTTCAGCGTTCTTCGGGACCGCTATGACGCTTAACGTGTTAACTCTTTGAAGCACGGTAGGGTTGCGAGCGTTTCACCTTATTAATACCTAAATATGCATACAGCGATATTTTCTGTACCATCTTGAAAATTAAAAATTATCCACAGCACAGTGATTCGCATTAACTGACATATTTAATACAGTTAGGGACTATTTATGTCCCACTATGCATATTTAGGTATTAAAAAGGTGAGACACTTTTAATCCCACCAAGCTCCAAAGAGTTAAACGATCTTCCACAAAATATCTGATATGTAAATAATCTGATATGTAAGTTCCATTAAAATTGGTTTATTCGCAATCGCAAACTACACTATGATATACTATAGCGCTCTTAGTACAGCCGTTTTTAACACTAGGTTTACTAGTACTATCTATTGGACCTTTTAGATGGGTATAATTAAAATACAGATTTCTTGTAATATTATTAATTTACATTACCTAGAATCAACAGACTTTTAGTAGCAAAAATGTACTCGGTACATTCTACGTAAACAAATTTCTATTTATATTTCCTGCACGCATACTTGTTAATCCTAAGCACGAAATCTGAGCTACGTCAAATTTACGGATTCCGTAAATCTAGTGTTAAAAACGGACGATTGTAAAATGACAATACGTTTGTAAAAACGGCTGTACTAAGAGCGCTATAGTGCAACATACTGTAGTCTACGATTGCGAATGAACCAATTTTAATCAAACATACAGGTATGAACACTTTTGTATTACAGAGATACATTTTTGCAGTAGTATCAGATTAGTCTCGCGTAAGTCATCGGACGCTTGCTGATTCGAAGTAAAATTTGCGTCAACTCTCGAAATTCCTATGTTCTTCACTTCTCGTCAAACTTGTATTTTTATCGCAAAAGGATCCAAATATTTGGATAAAATATCACCTCTACTGTCTCGAAATTTTCTCAGATTTCTTTCAAACCAACAACGATAAGAAATCAAAGAACGAAAGACCAGGGAACGAAAAACCATCTATTCGACGAAAATTAATAAATTAATGATTCCTAAATATAAATTTCAGTTTGCAACTGTAATATTAATTTGTATTTATCCTAAGTGTCCTATAAATTTAAATGATTTATATCAAAGTTAACCGGACTTTAGAAAATTGGTAAACGCAGGTTCCATTTTTGCTTTTTGTTTCCGCGACACATTCGACGTCGAGTTTTTTTTATTCGTTTGCATATCTTCATCCTCAAAAAGTGATATAACACTCGAAAATGATACAATGTTACGGTGACCCGGTTTTTAGGTTTCTTATCGTTGCCTAATTGATGCATCATCGCGAGCCTTCGAAACGATAAGCAAAACGGAATCCTGTCGTGTAACGCGTTACTCTTATCGACGACACGGTTAAATACACCGTGAAGCGAAACTTCAAACGGAATCCTTTGACTCGGCGTGATTCAATTTCTTCGGAAGATCGATACAAATTGTTGGGAACGTTCGAATTGGATTAATACAGAGTTCAACGCAATGTCTGTTTGTATAATTTGAGTCACTCGATGACTGAATTTGTTAATTTTACCAGCAAACCACGAAATCAGTGTTTGATTCTTCACAAACTTGATTGTATAGGGTTTATTCGAGGATAAATTAAAGTTAGCAAATATATTTTTCAAACTTGTAGTTTAAATGAGTTTTCGAGAGGAAAGAGAACCTTTGATTGCAGGTTCTATAAAAATCGAGATATTTTATTTAACAAGGACGTAGGAAAATTGTAGTTTTGATCAGAAACTGTCGAAATACAGTTACATCTCTTTGGCGATAATTCTTTAATACCGAAATACTGGAAGCTTGATCAGACTAGATTAAAAAATTATATTCCTTTGTACTCAAAGACAAAAAAAAAAATGATAGAAAAGTACAAGTTTGAGATTAAATACAAATTGACTCGACTCTTCCGTAGATTCCAAAAATTCTAATTTCTGCAACCATAGAGAAGATTAAAAAGAATTCTCCGGACTCGTAAAATTTTCTTTCACTCAATTCCTATTTTTTTCGATCACTTAACAAAACCTCTGACCTTCTTCACTCGATAACAATTCTACTCCACAACTATTACCAGATAAATACTTCAACTCATTCCCGATAAAAATCTAAATTACCAAAAACACCTAACGAAGCTCTCGCCACACAGATATCCGCGAAACCTAAAATTCTCACCCGTCGAACCCTCCGCATAACCACCTTAAAATCATCCGCATAACCACCCTAAAATCATTCGCATAACCACCCTTAAGATACAATTTCCCATCTCCAAACTCTCACTTGCAAATACCTCTTTCCTATCCTCACCGTTCATCCAATATTCACCCCGACGAATAACGCACAGTTCTCGTCTAACAAAAATTGTATAAAAAAGAAAAAATTCACCGTTCAACTTGAACTGAAAAATCCAACGAGTGAAACCGTTTATCCGAACGAATCCGAATTCTTCTTGAAACAAATCCAATACTCGAACGGGAACAACGACTTACAGGTATCGCTCGTCGCGTTCGTCAAAACTTGAGATCCCTTTGGCCACGTATCACGAAGTTGCTCTGCGATAGGTCTCGATGTAGCTTAGGCTGCAGGTGATCCGACCCGATGGCGAGTTCACTACGAAATACCGAGATGCAAGAGCGTATGTCCCACTTATCAACTCCGCGCCGCCCCATAAAACCGCGTCGTCGAAATCCCCCACGCGAGGCCGCGTGCCGGCGGGGTCTGTCCTGAGAAGAAGAAGAAAAAGAAAAAAAAGGAGGGAACGAAAAGGAGAAAAAGGCCCGCGAGAATAGCGTAGCCGTGGACGGTGCTGTTTAATGGGGTATTAGGAGGATTATGAAATGGGCCTCGTGCGTCGTGATTGTTCTTCTTGCGAAACGTGTTGAATTTTTTTTTTTTTTTTTTAAAGTTTGTTGGGCGAAGAGCAACGGTGAACGACGGTGCGACGGTGTTTGGTAGGGAGACGGTTTGGTTATTGTTTGAAGCGAGCGAAGAGTAGAGGTGATTGGTTTGGAGTTAACATTGAACTTGGAGGTTGGGTGGACCGATTATTTTCTATCGACAGTGAATATTAGTGAAAATATAGAAAGTTTAGTTTTAATTATGAGTTCGTGATTAATTGGTATTTAGATTGAGTATATTTGAATTTAATAGGTATTTATAATTTAATAGGAATTAATAGGTATTTATAATTTAATAGGAATTAATAGGTATTTATAACTTAATAGGAATTAATAGGTATTTTGATTGAATGTAATATAATGTTCTAATTAATAAATTAATGTTATATGTAATGATAGTGGAGAGGTTTTCTGAACTTGAAAATGTATGTTTCGATTGAATTCTTAATTTGGTTTTAGTTTTATTGAAGCCTTGGTTTACCTTGTTTGTATTGGTTGGATATTGTAGTTGGATAAAAATTGCGAAGAATGTTGGATTGAAGATTGTTGAGAGATTCTGAAATTGATCTTTGAATAAATTTGTGAAAATTTTGAGGTTGAAATTGGGGATTTGTTTTAAGTAGTCTTTGAGAGATTTGTGTCTTGTGATCGTTTCTATTAATTAAAAAATTTGAAACCTTTTAAGAATCTTAGATTGAAGATTTTTAAAAGCTTCTGAAATTAATCTTTGAATAAATTTATAAAAATGTTGAGCTTGCAATTAAGGATTTATTTTAAGTAACCTTTCAGAGCTTTCTGTCCTGTGATCGTCTCCACTAATTAAAAAGTTTGAAACCTTTTAAGAACCTTAGATTTCTTACCGAATAGATTCTAAGGTTCACGAACTCGTTCTTAATTACCATTTCAAGTAGCCTTCGAAAACATTGAGTCCCCCTAGAACCATAACCTTGATTAAATTCTAACCACCTTGAAATCATTTCTTTTTATCATTATTCCAACTGGCTACCACGAATTTCCCTATTCTAAATAACTCCCGAAGTAACTAAAACACCGACGTAAATCGCATAAAAAAAAAATGCATAAACTTCTAAAAGACTTGGATATTTACAACCGACTTCTAACGAATATTTTATTCACCGTTTAGTTCTGGTTCCGACCCGTTCATCGGATGTGAAATAAATCGTTCCCCTCGGTCTGCTCTCACCTTTCAGTCTTTCAGTTCAAACGAACAAACGGGAGATGCCGAACGGAAGAGTCTCAAAGGGACGTCGAGTAATATTCATCTGGTGTCGCGAACGGAATAAAGAAAATCCTGATGTGACGTTCAAGGCGAACTGTTCACACAAAAAAATTTCGTCTGGTTAACGTGGCAATTTGCATGTCCATTCGAGGAGGCTTTGAGACGAATGCAACACTGTTCCGCGGTATTAAATCAATTCGACGATGATAAATAAAAGGATCGTTGAAAGAGTTTCGACTTACAGATGAGCTTCTTATTCAAGCCTTTTAACTAACACGGACGCACGTGTTTATCGAGTTTATTTAAAGAAACGATTTTCAGGGTAGCACGAATATTTTTTTTCCTTTCTTTCTTCAATTATATAATATTTTGTTTTTGTACGAAAAATTATCGAGTAAATCGAATATTTTAAAATTATGATATTAACCCTTTTTTAAGATTCATAGGATTATTGTGAGAATTCAAAGGGTCGTTTTTTTATTTGTTGGATTAATTTGATTTGTTGTGTTTTAAAAATATAGTATTCATTGTGATATTTAGTGAATTACTATGAGGCTGTATGTTACTGTCGATTTGTTTTCAATGATTTTTGTTTCTTTTTTTTTATTTTGATTTAAATGAATTGGAGATTTTTTTGAAAGTGTCTCGATTAATTTTAATTTAGCTTTGTTGAAAATTTGTTTAAATTTTTCGGAATAATTTTATCAATTGTCTGTCTAGCTTCTACTTTTTCTTTTTTAGTTATATTCATAAAAATGTGGAATCAATTTAAAAAATTAGAATTTTAACAATTCACTGTCTAGCTTCTATTCATCTTTTTTAATTCTATTCGCAAAAATGTGAAATTAATAAAAAAAAATAGAATTTCAACAATTCACTGTCTAGCTTCTATTCATCTTTTTTAATTCTATTCACAAAAATGTGGAATTAATAAAAAAAAAAGTAGAATTTTAACAATTCACTATCTAGCTTCTATTCATCTTTTTTAATTCTATTCGCAAAAATGTGAAATTAATAAAAAAAAATAGAATCTTAACAATTCACTCTCTAGCTTCTATTCTTCTTTTTAAATTCTATTCGCAAAAATGTGAAATTAATAAAAAAAAATAGAATCTTAACAATTCACTGTCTAGCTTCTATTCTTCTTTTTAAATTATACTCACAAAAATACAGATTTAATTAAAAAAATAAAATGTTATAAATACAGATAATTATACAACTTCCAAGTTACATTCTGTTACGGAAGGTTAAGAAATATTTGGTTCACAGTTAACAGCTAACTGTAAACCTATAAAAATCGAAAAATGCAGACTACGCGAATCTTAATTCAAAAACTCTACCGTAACTCAAATTTCTGAACGCAAGAACCCAGCGAATCTATATAAGATACACCGGCAAAGGTGTAATCATCGGGTCGTAAGTTTCTTAGCGGTTCGTTTCATTGATTTCGTACAGTTTCCGCCTCTTCTTCAACCGTGTCCCGATTTCGGCGTTGTTTCTACGCCGACCCGGTTCCCTCTGTTCCGAGAAGCTCGGCAGATGTAAATTTCTATAGACAAAACACGCGTACCGTGGCTGACGGAAGAACGCGAGGAATCGGGGACGAAAAGTTTCCAAGAGCATAGCAAATTTTTATTTCTTTCAAAGCGAGACGTAAATCGATGTTTATTACACAGCCTTTGTAATTTGTTTCTTTCAAGCTTCACGCGCGTAGTGTTTTCCAAATATTTTGTTTGCTTTAACGCCGGAGCTACCTACGATTTAAGCGTACCTATTTCTAGGAAAGAATTTTAAATAATAGTTGTTTGAAAAAAATGTAAAATTCAAGCGAAATAAATTTTTATTCGTATTGATCGGAGAAAAACGCAAGGAATTTTTAAAACTGCATCATTGTAAATTTCTAGAATTTATACGAGAAATTGGAAACCAGTCGTTTTGACCACTCCGGTAGTTGTGTCAAACGAGAAAATTTTTAAGCAAACGCTGCGCGAGAGGAAAATATTTGATCGATGAGTTGGTGCAAATTGTTTGAATAAAGCGTTTCAAAAATTATTTGAAGAAGGAAATCAATTTTTTCTAAATTAATTGTTTGGCTACCCAATCAGGTAATTTTTTCTTCTATTTTGTAATTCAATAGATGTTTTCTGAAACACAGATTTTCTCATAGTTGCTCGCGTGTGGAGACTCAAACGCATATTATTCAAGATTAATATATTTTCGTCTCAAAAAATTAACTAAGATACGAAATTATTTCATCTTGAAACTACATAAAATAAAAATAGTAAGACAGTTCGAATCGCTCGCTATTTAAAATAAAATCTTCCGCGTTTAATTTGAAACTAACCAACTTAAACAGACAATATTAACACGAGGTTTACGGGCATCCATTGGATCATTTCGACGGGTACATTGAAATACAAATTTTTTATAGTATCATTAGTTCAATTTATTTTGAATAAATGGATTTCTATTAGCAGAGATTTATTTAGTATATTTTTTATATGTAAATTTTATTTTGAGTTTACATCTTACGCATGCATGATTGTTAAATTCAAGCATCGAAATCTGAGTTGCGTCAAATTGACGGGTTCCGTACATCTAGCGTTAAATACGATAATTAATTTCTCCATTCCCGTATTCCAAATTACAAAATATCTCTTTCTCCAAGAAATCTGAAAATTATCTGCGATAGAAACGCCGTTTAATCGGCGAGATAATAAAGTAACCGATAAAAAGTGGAATACGATAAACAGGCAAAGAACAATCCAGAGTTCGCGATGCAGAAATTATTCCAACAAATCATATTTTCAAACTCTTGTGTCGATCTTTTCAAAATTCATCACCGTCAATCGCGAATGTTTTCCTTCCTTCAAACGAGACGTGCAAAAGTGACGCAAGAAAAATAAAATAGAAAAAAAAAAGAGAGGAAAAAAGAAACGAAAAAAAAAGTAATTAATTAATGAAGCTTTCAAGTATTAAACAGGTCAGGGAATAAACTTTTCTTTTAAAGAAAAGTAACTAATAAACATTTTGGATAATCTGTTTTTCACACAATGAACTTTGTTCTCCGTTCAATATCGATTTGAATCGCAAATACTTTCTTTCGCTCGGATAGATTTCGTTATACATAGGAAAGTTCCGTGGCAAGCGTGCATCGCGGTGCAGAAAATGGTGGAACCACCGAAATGGTTGGCCAACCATCGCGATTGAGAAACAATCGAACGATCTAAATGGATGGATGATATCTGTCGCAATTTCCTTCGAGCAAACGAATCCGCGAAATCCGTTGTTCGGCTATGTTCGAGGGTATCGATGAAGAAGAAACGATTTCGATCGATGACAATGATGCTTGACGCAACTGCACTTTGTATGCGCGTATCAATTCGAAATGCGTAGAATCGAAACGACGGGTCGTAAAATGCATTCATTTTTCCTATATGTCCTCGTTTCGTATCGCTTTCTACTTAATTATGTATCACCGTATTTCCGCCCGCGTTTTTCGCACATTTTTTTTTTTTTTTTTCTATGATCTTTGTATTAATCGGAAATAAAGTTGCAAAGAAAATAGGAGAGTTTCTTTCTCCAGGCAGAAATTTTTTATTTTTTCGCATATTTTTTTTCTTTCTGTGTTTTTTGTATTAATCGAAAATAAAGTTGTAAAGAAAATAGGAGTTTCTTTCTCCGGGCAGAAATTATTTTATTTTTTCGCATATTTTTTTTCTTTCTGTGTTTTTTGTATTAATCGAAAATAAAGTTGTAAAGAAAATAGGAGTTTCTTTCTCCGGGCAGAAATTATTTTATTTTTTCGCATATTTTTTTTCTTTCTGTGTTTTTTGTATTAATCGAAAATAAAGTTGTAAAGAAAATAGGAGTTTCTTTCTCCGGGCAGAAATTATTTTATTTTTTCGCATATTTTTTTTCTTTCTGTGTTTTTTGTATTAATCGAAAATAAAGTTGTAAAGAAAATAGGAGTTTCTTTCTCCGGGCAGAAATTATTTTATTTTTTCGCATATTTTTTTTCTTTCTGTGTTTTTTGTATTAATCGAAAATAAAGTTGTAAAGAAAATAGGAGTTTCTTTCTCCGGGCAGAAATTATTTTATTTTTTCGCATATTTTTTTTCTTTCTGTGTTTTTTGTATTAATCGAAAATAAAGTTGTAAAGAAAATAGGAGTTTCTTTCTCCGGGCAGAAATTATTTTATTTTTTCGCATATTTTTTTTCTTTCTGTGTTTTTTGTATTAATCGAAAATAAAGTTGTAAAGAAAATAGGAGTTTCTTTCTCCGGGCAGAAATTATTTTATTTTTTCGCATATTTTTTTTCTTTCTGTGTTTTTTGTATTAATCGAAAATAAAGTTGTAAAGAAAATAGGAGTTTCTTTCTCCGNTAGGTTGGTTAAAAAGTTCGCGCGGTTTTTAAGGTTTTTATAAAAAAGCGTTTTTTTTATCATAAAAGGAGATGTTTTTATTCAACGTATTGTTCATTAGAACTGCTAATTCATCTTTCGTTCTTAAGATTGGAACTGAATTTAGTTGCATTTCAAAGCGCTGGAAGACGATTGTTAACAGTTTATCGGCCAGGCTAATAATTTACAGAAAAAGGCATATTTAATGTTGGAGAAAATTAATACACTTGTTTGGAAGATTTAAAAATGTTTTATAGTAAGCAGTGAATTTTTGTTGGGTGTTGGCACACTGGAATAATATTTTTCATTTTTTTTTTCTTTAACGTTTCACGAAAATAAGGGTGCGAAAAATATATGTGGAAATTTTTCAGAATGTAATTCAGTCTGGGACCTTTGAGAAATGTTTAATAATTGAAGCAGAGGAATTGAAAGTCGATCTGACTGAGTGGAGATGAGGCAAAGGATTATGAAACAATCGATAATCGTTATAGATAACAGGTGTCCTAATGGGAAAACGTCAGCGACATTCCGAGATGCGAATTAGATAAAAAT
>SMSQ01020040.1:0-15699 GCA_019453375.1 Ctenoplectra terminalis | reverse complement strand
TTAATACAAAAATATATGTTTCGTATGCTAAAACTGAAAAAAATGGAACAGAAGCGAATACCGAATGTAGTTCGACATTGGACTGGAAAAGGTAAAAACGCTTAACTGTTGAATCAATAGATCTCTAGACTTCAAACTGTAATTCCTAGTCTGAAAGTCGTTATATATTGCCTCTGTTCATCGAATTTTATCAAAAAGTGTAATTATTAGAAAAAAGTGGTGCCCATGGAAGTGAAATTTAGCTTTTAATAATTTCAACTGGATAATAATAAAAATTCTAATTGTTGGAATGATTAAAACGTTAAAAAGCATCAACATTTTAAACCGGAAGGTTTCTTTTTCACATAGCTTTGTGGAACAGATAAAATCTCTGTTACACCACTTACATTGTGAAACAAAAATATAACAACTGTTCAAATATTTTACTCTCCGATAACGTTTTTGTCTCGACTATTAGACTAACAGTAAAAGGCTTCGTTTCACGGAGAAACGCTTTTAACAATATCAAGTAACAAAAAGCGGCAATATTCTACGAGTTGATCGAGCACGATTTTTCTACCTGTATCGATCGACGTTCAGCTTTCTAAAGAATCTTCTTATTCTAAGCGTCCGGTTGTGGAGCACCGGTTCACATTTTTCTTCGTATCTACTTAACGCTCAGTTTGATCAGCATCTACGACCATCTAATCGTCTCAGCAGAAATATATCATCCAGAAAATACGCTTCTTCTCTGGAGGAGCGTTAGTTTCTCGCGAGCTGAGTTATCTTTGCATTTTTAAGCGATATACTGATGACGTTGCCTTTTAAGTGTGTGTCTCGTAAAGTAAATAGCGGTGCTGCGAAACGAGGAGATGCCGTCAACTGTTTTCTACAAGAGCGGCTTAACCGCTTATCAGCCTTGTTCTACAGGTGCGATAAAAGAGAAAAATGGGGAGGAGAGCACGCACAGGTTGTGTGCATTGTGCTCGAAGGCGAGGGGGGGAGGGGCTGCTTTTATTAACAACTCCGACCGCGAGTGTATTACATCAATTGCATGAAAATAACGCCGCCGATGACTCATTACGTAGACGCCATTTAAGGAAACGAGAAAATACGTCCACCCGTTCGCTTTATTCCAAAGACTAGTCATCTTTATCGTTGAGCGGCCTTGCCGAGTGTGCTACTGGCCTCGGTTATTAGCTGGGAAAACGAAAACTTATCCACGAACGTGTAATCACTGCGTGTACTACGAGCTCTATAATTTTGTCCATCTTTATTAACAGAGATTCGTACTCTTCGTACGTGGAATTGGAAAACGGTTTTTACGAACGTTAGTAGAAATTTTCGTCGGGTAGAATTATACGCATAATTATAAAATGAATTGTAATTTTTTTATACAATTTTTCTTGCATAAACTGATGGTTGAGCAACATACGAAGAATGCGTGTTTTATGTGATTTCGTTAACGATAAATGCCAGGTTATCAGAATTGCTGTAATCATTTCAAACAACATTCGAATGCAGATGAAGCTGCTAGTGTCGAAGTAAAGTCTCATAAATTCCACTCGTCCATTATTTTTTTTCAACAACAAGGTTTCAAGTTTCCATAATTTAAACTAGATGTAAAAAAAATTAATACGATGTCATTCCATTACTGTCATGTTTATTAAGAAAATCTGTAACTGATATGAAACAACAAACAAAATTGTCTACGATCGTGTATGTTTATGCATAAATAATCTAGAAATACAGAAGTCTGGTAGATTCTATCTCGGACTTTATGTTCGAAATATGGTCTCTCGGTATTAGAGGGTTATTGCTAATTCTAGGCCACTAATTGCATCCATATAGAATATGTACATCTCGATTTTGCTATGATTCATCAACCGACGTCAGCCATCGAAAAAATATCATTGAAGAAAAATTCGATACGCATTTAACACGTCATCTTAATATTAGTTAATTTATGACATTCTGGTTTGATCTTGTTATTCTTAGTTAAAACTTCCACGCGAAACTTTGCTTTCTCTTTGATTTTTATTAATCTTTTAAAAGAGGTCGTACGTACGAGACGAGAAGAAGATGAATCATAAGGTTGTCGCTTACGGCCGTTTGTTGCACGCGGTGTTCTTATTCCGATTACTTCGTACGCATTCTTTTATGGGATGAACGATGTTAATGCTCTACTTCAGTAACAGACATTAGTAGATACGTTCTTAAAATAAAGCGGTACGTACTTTTAATCTCTTCAGAAACACTAATACGTACAAGTATGTTTAGCTTTTGGCTTTATAGCCATGTGTTGAGCGATTGTGAAAGTTTAGATAGATTTTACTTTAAACAAATAGATGGTGTTAGTTTACTAAAAATGATTTATTTTATGAGTTAGATGTTCTCCACTGCTTTCTATAACATTTTCTCGTTGTTCTGATAGCATTAACCCTCTATGGGACCGTGTGACTTAAAAGTTACAAACTAATGTATTTATATTTGAAAAAATTTATTTTATCGAGTTATCGTTGTGCTATTAAATTTGATTACTGTATTATTGTAGCGATACCACGATCCATCTATAGGAATTATTAGTTTAAAAATTTTTAAATCAAAATGAAAAACTGTAATCAATCGTAATTTTTTCTCTGACAAGCAGACAAAATTCGGGCTATAGAAAGTTAAGATCGTTCTGTTATAAAAGCGACCTAATTTTTCCTTTAAAAAAAAAAGAACAAAGATATAGTTGTTTTTTTATTTTAAAGGGGTGCCTTTTTAAAATTTACATTTTTGAAAATGCTAAATACAGGACTTATTATGTATAATTATTAATTAATGATGTGGTTTGTTGGTAAATTTTGTAAAAATAGAAACATAGTATAAACGTTTTATTTAACCCTTTCGCTGAGAAGGACGTATATATGCACCTTCAGAAATTAAGTAGTCATTTGCTAAAATCGTACATGGATATTTTCTATAGCACAGAATTATTTTTATTTTCATTTACATGTTATACAACATACCTAAGTTTTAGTACGTATATTTTTGTTACATTATCAAAAACTATATTGATCTGTGTATTAAGAACGCTATTAGTCCTCAGAGCATTACAGTAAAAGGGTTAGAAAAAATTAATTTGAAATTTTTTGAGTCGAGTCACTATCAATGCCAAGTATCAATATGCGGTTTTCTAAGCCTACACAAAATTAAAATTTCTATCGCTTTAGACTATTTTGCAAAGAATAATATAAATAGAAAGACGCAATAATATTTTACAAATATGGAGGATAGGTTACAGTATTATAATTTAATTTGCAAGGTTCTTTGTCGAGTCTGTTTTACACTCAAGGTTCACAAACGCTCAGTGAATGAAAAAAAACGACCAAAATACTTTGTGACTTCAGACAAGTTCTGGCTGTTTTTAAAGAGCAACAACGCATTCTGGTCGCTTTTTTTCGTTCGTTGAATGTTTTCAAACTTTGAACTTAACAATTTAGACGGAAATGTGAGATCTGGCATAGTCACGATGAAATGTAATGCTTCTATGATTGGTCAGAATTGGACGTTTTGTTTATCTAACAGTTGTTCTCGGTTTATTTAATGGTTGACAATATATTCTGAATTATTTATCTCAGGAGCGGATTGCAGCTCGTAACAGAAAATAGCCATACGATTATACTATAGGGTAAGTCCGAGATAGTTCGACCACCGAGAGTAACCGGCCAGTATTAATATCTCTGTTTTTTATATAAGTAAAACAAATAAATCGGCTTATTAATATTCTCGTACAAAATCGTATATATATCATGAATTGTATTTAAAGTTTTGTACATACTAGAAACCAAAATTAAAAAACACCTTTTTCGGAAGCTCTACAAGCAAGGGATTGGGTTAAATATGTAAAGTGTGGATGTTATTTCATGATGGATGCTTTTATATTGCAACATTTGTGGGCTATGTAAAAAATTGAAGAAAAAGCAACATATCAACTAATTTTTTTTTTTTTTAAAGAAAATACAAATATTATTGTATTCATAATTTTGTGTGGAAAACTATTAATCATGCGTTTCATTTATAAGAGTTAGTTTCAAATGCGTTATTCGCTGCAATGATCTGCGGTGTCCACTCCTAAGCAAGCAGGTTTTACCTGAAATCTGAAAGCAAAATAGTTTCTTAAAATATATTAACAAACATTTAATCTGTACAAAAATAGAAATAAAATTATCAAGAAAATGTATGTGAAAATAAAAATTTCAATTTTTGAACTTTAAATATTGCCATATTTATGCAATAAAAAAGATAAAAAGAAAACTGCTAATCGAGTAGAAAATTCGTCACGTCAAAAATTGCGTAATGGTGTACTAAATAGCCATGCAAAATTTGAAATAAATCGGTCGAATAATTTTTGAATAATTGTAGGCACCGTTTCTGAAAATAGTGTTTCGAAAAAAAAGTGCGTTTGAAGCATTTTATTATTAGAAATTTTTTTTCGCATTTATATGAAACTGGTGGCTTATATAACATTTCTTCGGGTGATGTTGAAACTTCTAATAAAGCTTTTTTTATTTTTATTTCTTTTTTATTTTCCCCATTTTTTTTTATTCTTTCCGACCTGCGCGTCAACGGCTGTTGAACAGACCAATTATAGAAGATCGTAACCTCGTCAGTTTAAACAATTTTTGGAGGAGATGTTTTCCAATGGTATATTTAAATAAGAATATTTTTGAAAATTAAATTCTTTTTATTTTATCTAGGAGATGGATGTAATTCCTTAGATAAGTTTAATCGTAATATTTAATAATAATTCATTACCTAGTGTGTTGGATTTGTTTCGGTAAAAAAATTGAAAGGCTTTGTTACTTTATAAAGACACGGCATAGTGAGAAAACAAAACGTTAAGCAGCAATCAAACATTTATCTCGGATTTACGATATGTGTATCATGTGGTTGAATGACTTCGCGCTTTATACACAAAAATGTACCGTTCTTGGGGTGAGAGCTTGGAAACCTGCTTATAATGACTTGAATATTCAGTCGAATTTTTAATTAATAATGTGTTAGAACTCGTTCTATGGAAAAGTTTAGAATTTTTATAACAGTTGCTTAATAACTATTTTTATCTTTTACAGTTTCAATTTTTAAAACTAGAATTCTCTAAAATTAACTTCTTAGAATTATATTTAAAACAAATTTTACTTGCAGTTAATCACAAAAGTTTATATACACCCCATAAATTTGAAATATTATAACGAAGATGGTAGTTTCAGTAATTTTTTTTTTTTGTTCACAATAAATTGTGTATTAAATAAGTTTACACGCGTATTAAAAAAATAGCGCTATTTATTAAAATTATTAACAAGAAAATGTAAAAAAAAAAAAATACCAAATGCAGTGTCACAAAAGTGAACTCATAAAGATGAAATCACAATATTATATTAACATTTCCTAAATTCTTCGTTAGTATTAATAGCGGCCTGCAATTTTCTTAGCGTTGACAAAATTAGTAGTTTTATAATATCTGGTGTAATTTTGTTCCAGACTTTTCTTAAATAAATTTTTAAGGTTTTCTCGTTAGTAACATTTTATCTTTTTTTCGATTACTTAATTTAACCCAAGTGTATTTAATCAAATTTAAATCCAGCGACTAGAATGGTGTACATAATTGGTATTGTGTATTATAATCAAAATTCAGTGAATCGAATATCTAAAATTCGACGGGTGTATATTAGCTTTTGTATTTGTATTAATTTTTCGTTAGTAATTTCTTATTGATATTCGAATTATCAAAGTGACGTAACAGCTTACATTTTTTCAAATACTCGCAATTAATTTCAATGATAAACTTTGAAGAAAATGTAACGGTATCAATTTTTCAAGAAACGTTTGAAGAATTGTAGAATTGCTGATCAAAGATTCCGAGCAAATTAACTTCATCCGGGAGTAATGGTGCTCCGCAACAGGCCGTGAATTGAAAAGGCTACACAGGTGCGTGTTCTCTTACCTGTGGACTGTGGCTCGTTATGCAACGTGTTACAGGCTCCAGCAATTGGCAAACGTTATTCCGTGTGTGACTGTACAGTCAGTTCTTCGACGTCTCTTCTATACTTTTTTTTTCCATTTTTTTTTTTATCTTCTTTAATGCAGTCTGTGTTATTTACGCTATCGGCGTGCATTGCAAGGACGTTTCGATAGTCTGGTAGTAGACATCAACTTTTCTGTATTACATATGCATGAAATGCATCTGCAATATACAGGGTGTTCCTCTTAACATTTGTTTTAAACACTTCTGATAATCTGATAGAAAATTGCTATTAATCTTCATACGCTCTTCAGAAACAGATACACAGATGATGTGAGCTTTTTATTTGTTATATTAATATCTTAGAAGGAAATGCCAACTAATTATTTTTTGCTTGTAACCTCATGTTTTAACTCTTTGCAGCACAGGATTTCAGATGATAAAATAAACCCATGTTGCATAGAAATTTGATTGCGTTTTAAATGAAACAAAATTGTTATATTTTTACTAATAAAGGAATCACATAATGTAAAAACATAAAAAAATAATAATTTAATTGAATTTGTTGCTATAGGGTAGGATTCAAATAGTCCTACCGTGCCACATGGGTTCATGAATGGTACTTATTAACACGTTAAACGCCACGCCGATTTTGGTCGACTTTCCGTTAGGCTGCGTGCTGTGATACTAATTCGAAAACATTTGGTCGCAAAGTAGTTAAGAATTTAAGAAGAGAATTGTAAAAGTTCGCAAAGGAAAGTGGTATCTTTGTTTAATGGGATTTAACAGAACCCATTAATGAATTACAAGGTATTATTTTTTGAAATTAATGTCGTCAGTCTTTGGAAACTAGCGAAGCCTAAACGAAAATTTCAGCGTCGGTCCATAGGGACCGGCGTGACGCTTAACGTGTTAACCCTTTGCGCTCTTAGTCACACTCAACATTTTATCTCAACTGACTCGTATTTAATAAATTATTTCCAGAAGCTTACCGAGTTTGCCTTAACAATCATATTTTTGTAATCGGAAACATAACTACATTGATGAATTCCTATACAATTTAATTTTAATATAAAAGAACATGTTTCGTACGTTAAAACTGAAAAAAATGTAGCAAATCGGAATGTCGAGTCCAGTTCGACACGGGAGTGCAAAGGGTTGAAGCGCATCCTTTTCCCTAAGTCGAAGTGGGACTAAAAATGTCGTAACAAATTGTCCTTCGTTTTCTATTTTGATGCGGCATTTCGGGGTTAGAGATTCTAACAAATTAGAAGGATATGTTAAAAAGAGCAAATGGTACATTTATTTAAGTGAGAAGCAACAATTCATACCTGACACTGGCGTATTAAAAACAAAGACTGTATATTCTGTCTGTATATTGTTAACACTGTTGTAAATCGATGCGAAGACAAAAGAAGTTTTTAGGAAAGCATATGAAGACGATTATTTAATTCAAACGGTGAGCAAGTGAGCCACTATAGTGGCGCGTCGTTCTCAAAGATGATATCCGCGAAAGCCACTATAGTAGCGCGTCGTGCCTAAGAGGTTAATCTCAGTGTGCCCCAAAGAGTTAAATAAATACATCAAACTATTAGGTACTGGAAAAAGTTGGCGCAGTTTTTTGTTAGATACAAATTCAAATTGAATTTCTTGTAGTATTTTGCAGAGATAATATAATAATGATGGTATCATTAGAAGATTTTGTCCATTTCGTTAGTGTACATTATTTCAAATCTTCATTTCTTTCAATGTTCTGTTATCTATCCAAAGTTAAAGATGCTGTATAAGCGAATATTTTATGAATTTACTTTTGGGAGTATTATTTATCGGAGTAGTATTTATCGGGATCGTTCTCTTATTAAAAAAAGAGTATACTAAAATGATTCGAGTCTATTTCAAATTCGTAAAAATTCAAAACGACAACGAGATTAAAGTAATAGTTCATTTTTTGCAATCAAATATATAAGATTGATATGTTGAGATTAAATTACTGTAACAATTTTAGCTACAATTTTCGTAGAGTTAATTTTAAGTAAATTGTTCTAATTACGCTGCATTTGTTCATCAAATTTCTTAAATCGGAAAATTATACCTTAGTATTTATTTTTATTTTTTAACCGAATTATTAATTTATAAACATATAGTATCTTCTTTTACTTTTGGACTGAATTTATTTATAGGAAATTTTTAAAACCCGTTTATGAAAATATATTGAAAACATTAAAAGGAGCTCTCAAATTGGTATAATGTCGTGTTTGTATATTATCTTTAATGAATGGTTCACTAGGCATAAATTACTATCTTTATAATTAATGATTATAACCAAGTTTCTCCGTATTAACAATTAACTTGCTCTAAGAAAGTACGCTAATTAGTTCCACGAGTTCCACAATTTTCAAGAGCTGTAAAATATTTCTTAATTTCGTTTACGTGTTATTTAATATTAAACGTATTATTCCTAATGGAATATGGAGACAGGAAAATCTTATTATGGCTCATATATTCAGAATAGCTTAAAAATCGTGATATATGAAAAATTAGTTCTGAGAAACATAAATTTTAACAAAAAAAACCAATTTTTTAGCTGAATGCTGATTAACTAGCTTACCAATGTCAGTAGTATATTAAAACTAAATTAGTTAACAAATCTTACTGAACTCATTATATATATTTATGGTGAATTTTCTAAGCAAAAGAAAAAAACATCAAAATTTTTTATTTTACTGGACCCTCCTCCCTTAATACTACCTTAATTAAAACTACTGTTCTGTTTCCATATATAAAATTTTATTTAACAGTATATCGTCTCTATTTTACTGTTTAATAATTTTTTGTTTTTATTCCGGTTTAATACAAATTACTAAACTGACGGTAGATAAATGGTCAAGTAAATTAGATAAAGAGAGAAAAGAAAGGAAGCGTAAAAGAATCGAAAGATTTAAAGGAAAAGAGGTGTAATAATATTTAATATTGGTATAAGATTTTATATAATATTAGTAGTACGAGAGGAAGCAATAGTAATATAATAATACTTTATTCATTTTTGCCTATCGATTACAAAATAAAATTGGTTTACATATCACTTTCATTTATCCGCATCTTACACTGAATCATTATATATTAATTACTTAAATATTCTTTAAATAACTTTATATGCTAATATGCATTTTCTCGTTGACTTTTCCATGCGTATTTTATACACTTCTTTTCCTTTTTAAGTTCCTTAACCATTCTCTATCAACTTTTGTTTATGTCGTCCTTTTAAAATTTCTTCTAACATTATGCTTTTATTTTCAATTCCTCAATTCCTCTACCCAGTGTTTGAATGTTCCCAATCCCTCCTCATATAAAACGCATTTCCTCTACGAGGAAGCAATAGTATTAATCAGTATTAATAAGATACTATAGTAACTGGAGATATGGTTATAAAATAGTAAATAAATGAATGAAAATGAGAAAGATGGCGAATGGGAACAGCGGATGGATAACATGGAATTTTATTAGTCGGGATTCTGTAAACCAACTTAATTTCTTAGTCATACGGGTGAAATAAAATTTAATATATACAAGATATTAAATTGAAATTTTTATAAAATTACAATTTAATATATACAAGATATTAAATTGAAATTTTTATAAAATTACTTTACGCTAAATTTGTTCAATTACGATTAGATTTATTAAAGAAATTTCTTGGTGGTTCAGTATCTTTGTCCACGAAAATAAAGCTGACATACTGTTTTAATTTAACAAGTGACAGCATCGTATCTTTGTGCTTCAGTTCTTGTATAGTCTTCAAACTCGCCTTGTATAAATAGTAACGCAGAGTATGAATCAACGCAAAGAATGCGATATATGTATTTCATAATTACATTGCACAGAAGATTTTTGCTAAACGAAGATTGCGTGTGTTTAAATTCCGTCGAAGTGATCAATTCTTAAGTTCTCGTTGATTAATTTCTAACTGTACTAAAATACAATTCGAAGAACAGTATGTGATTAGTAAAACAAGATTTCAGTTATAAAGATAAAACTTGATCGTCATGGCTTTATTTATCGATGATGGAAGAAAAATTTAAAAACGTAAATACGAAGTTATTTATATTTCGGAGCAAATTTAACAAAAACACACGCGATAAGTTTTCCGATGACATTTGCGAAACTCTAGATTGAATTATTCTTGATATTTTCGTGTGTGTTGTTTAACTCTTTGGGACACGCTGGAATTAAAAGAGTCCCACCTTTTTTATGCACCGTAATGCATGGCGGGACATTTTTAGTTCCACTTCAACTTAGGGAAAAGGATGTTGTTTAATAAGTACCATTATACGCCTATACCTATTATATACGCACCCTATAACAACAAATTCAATTAAATTATTATNGTATAGTCTTCAAACTCGCCTTGTATAAATAGTAACGCAGAGTATGAATCAACGCAAAGAATGCGATATATGTATTTCATAATTACATTGCACAGAAGATTTTTGCTAAACGAAGATTGCGTGTGTTTAAATTCCGTCGAAGTGATCAATTCTTAAGTTCTCGTTGATTAATTTCTAACTGTACTAAAATACAATTCGAAGAACAGTATGTGATTAGTAAAACAAGATTTCAGTTATAAAGATAAAACTTGATCGTCATGGCTTTATTTATCGATGATGGAAGAAAAATTTAAAAACGTAAATACGAAGTTATTTATATTTCGGAGCAAATTTAACAAAAACACACGCGATAAGTTTTCCGATGACATTTGCGAAACTCTAGATTGAATTATTCTTGATATTTTCGTGTGTGTTGTTTAACTCTTTGGGGCACGCTGGAATTAAAAGAGTCCCACCTTTTTTATGCACCGTAATGCATGGCGGGACATTTTTAGTTCCACTTCAACTTAGGGAAAAGGATGTGGTTTAATAAGTACCATTATACGCCTATACCTATTATATACGCACCCTATAACAACAAATTCAATTAAATTATTATTTTTTTTTTATGTTTTTTCATCATGTGATTCCTTTATTAGTAAAAATGTTTCATATAAAACGCAATCAAATTTCTGTGCAACACGGGTCTATTTTATTATCTGAAATCCTGTGCCGCAAAGAGTTAATGCACTTATTTTCATTTAACAATACGTTATTAATGAAATAACTATACATTTAACAATACGTACAGTTTATCTGTAACGTGAGATTATGCGCATATCTTGGGTTTCATTTTTGTCTGTCTTTTTAAAATGTAAACATTTTTAAATGTCGTGACTCGTATCAAAACACGAGTTCCTCACAGTATAATCATTTCAGAGAAATGTAGTTGCTAAATAATTATTTTTTCATCTGCAGTAATATAACAGAATATTGGAGGTATTTTTAATTTCAAATTTTCGTCTACAATTTTTCTCTGACTCGAAACAAAGCTCTACAGCCTGGCCCAGTCGCCAAAATCATCTGATATATTAATTGATAAATATGTACTATAATAAATAGGCAGATAGCAAAATATCTGTATATTATATGTATATACGTGTACATAAAAAATGTATATTTTTAATGGTAAAATGCATGATGCTATTTTAAATTGGTTACATTTAATGCACGAGGTGTTCCACCAACTCTATACCCTTCAAATATCAACATTATTTCAAATAATAAACGAAAAGCTCACTTACAAAAGTTGTATAGCTGTAGCAAAGACATAACATGGTTGCAATAGTCTCTTCACAGCTGGAGACGTAAAGAAGATCCGAGGGTCAGTTTTGAATATCTCAAGAATAATGTATTTTAGGATAAATATACCTTAGCATTTCTATGCTCAATCTGATAATATTTATGCTCAAGACTGAGCGTAGAAATACTAAGGTATCCTAAAATACATGCTCAAGACTGATAGACACTGTTCTATCAAAATTGATTGTAAAAAATTGGATATTCCATTTAGAAACGTAAAATTGACCTCAACATTTCCTCTACGTCTTCCTTCGCGAATAAACTATTGCAATCATGTTACGTTTTCATTTTTCCCAACTATACAGCTTCTGTAGGTAATATTTTTATTTATTACTTGAAATAATGGAGATATTTGAGATAGATAGAATTCTTGGAACACCCTGTATATTTTAATCAACAAGCGTTACAGCAATGTGAAATTGAACGACTTTTACGCATTGCTAAATTTAAGCCAATGATTTAACCTATCTACGATATAACATTAAAATACTGTATATATCAGATTGGTACCAAAGTACCAAACGACATTAAATTTACGAAAACGACAACGATTTGTAGACTAATCTTTTCGTAATTCTATCTATCTGCAGAATTGGGTGTGTCTTTCCTAAAAATATCATGGTTTGATCGCACTTAAAACAAAAAGTAGCGATTATATTTTATGAACTTACGTAGCAAGTAGCATTGGTGTTTCATTGTTCATGTGGACGATTCCAAATGCACAGACAGTCTTTGAAATTACATAGTGTGTTCTGATACGTTTTTCATTCTTCCTTTGCTTCATTCATTGTGTAAAACGAGATCGATGTTACCGAGTTACACAGTAATTTCAAGGACAAGCATGTGGCCAAAACATCTAAACGGCTTATTCATATACTTTAACTTTATCGTATTTTCATTCTTTGAACGCATGCCAACCGCAATACTAACAACTGGAAGAGTGGACTATTTCCGTTCTTGTCTAGGGTAAGTTACTACGAGTTTAATCAGCGTAATAAATTATGTTCCACATTATGTTTTAGAATTATAAGAGCGACCACTCGTTGCACTTTTATATAACGTTGCACGAATAACTATAAATGCCATTTGGCGTTGTTCATCGTGATAAGTGATTTCTATTTAAATATGTGGTCGAATAATTATTTTGCAACATCATACTCCAGTTATGCAATTTTCTGTTTTTTTTTTCTCTTCCTTTGACTAGAATAAATGCAAAAAAGTTATGATACGTGATATCATTATGTACGGTACTTAATCGTTACACAATTTTATTTTTAATAACTATTAAGTGTAACAAGATTAAAACATAGGACTATCGTTATGAAATAAACAATAGATCATCATTTTATAAATAATAACGAACAACTACCTTATCAAATTAAAAAAATGGTGGGTTTGAAGTTTATAAGACACGTTATGTTTATATATTGTGGTATGATAAAACAATCGGATTTCAAAATTGTGGTCCATAGAGTGCTCTCCACGTTGTTTTTTTTTTTTTTATGCACTCTTATCTCAAGATAAATGCAAGTATTGAATACTTAACAGTTTTTAAGAATGGTTGTAACATACTTGGTTTGAATAATGCCAAGTGTTCATATTTTTATACAATATATTTGTTGATTGTTATCTTTGATGTATGGTACAAATGTGATTCTAATAATAATCTTATCGTACTGGATTCGTGTTCATTTATAAACATTTACTTAAATGAAAACAATGGAGTATTTTTATACCATGCTTGATAAAGAATGCATTCTATTTTTCTTTTTTTAATAGTTCAAGTTTCTGTGCTCTTAGGAAATCCGTTTTGTCGAATATAAATGAAAGCAAAGAGAAGAATACTTGTATAATTTGATTTGATACTGTTTACAATAAGTAAGTGTCCCATTAAAAATTTCAAATTTTTGAAATATACAAATATGTGTCAGTGATACAAAATGTTTAACACTAAAAACTACCAAAGCGGTCAAAATGACCGGCGTGTAATTTCTCATAGAAATTATATAAATTTACAACGATTCAGTTTTGGGGAATTTTTCGTGACTTTCTGTGAAAAATATAGATAGAGATTTGTTCTCCGTACGTTATGTATTTTTTTAGAATACCTATCATTTTTATTTCTTTAAACGTCGGTAGGTTTAGTGTTAATACGGCAGACGTAGAAAACGTGAATTATTTTGAAATAAAGTAGAAGAGAAATAAAATTGTAAATAATTTAGCAGAGTTAGATTTCTAAGTTAAATATTACGTTATAATTTTTTATTTGGTTTTAGAGTTATAGTAAATAAAATTGACACGAATGTCGTATAAACTAATTTCATTTTGGTTAACACTAGAACTACCGACGATTAAAGTATACTTATTTCTACCGAAGAGATCAAAGTGGAAGGTACATAAAATAATATGTAATGCAACTGAGACAAAGGTTTATGTATATTTTTAACAGAAAATCGCAAAAAATCTGCACAAAGGCACCGTAGTTAATTTATAAAATTTTTATAAAAAATTACGAATAGGTCATTTTGACCACTTAGATGGTTCTAGTGTTAATAAAATTTCTACTCGTGTAATCGTGGGCAAAACTACAGCATTGAAAATTATTCAATCTTACATAGTGATTTATTTTATTGTACATTACATTTCCATCTTTTACATTTAATTTTTTTTCGATGTCTCAAAAAGTATGCTGAATCTAGAACGTTACTGATAATTCCTGCAAAACGTATTAGAACAAATAATTTACATACTACATATACGTAATTACATAATTTTAATGAGAAGATTGNAAAATAATATGTAATGCAACTGAGACAAAGGTTTATGTATATTTTTAACAGAAAATCGCAAAAAATCTGCACAAAGGCACCGTAGTTAATTTATAAAATTTTTATAAAAAATTACGAATAGGTCATTTTGATCACTTAGATGGTTCTAGTGTTAATAAAATTTCTACTCGTGTAATCGTGGGCAAAACTACAGCATTGAAAATTATTCAATCTTACATAGTGATTTATTTTATTGTACATTACATTTCCATCTTTTACATTTAATTTTTTTTCGATGTCTCAAAAAGTATGCTGAATCTAGAACGTTATTGATAANGATAATCTCTGCTGAAACGACTGTTTCCTGTTTTTCTTCAGTATTTTTACGTTTGTCCTTTTCAATTTGTAGTTATTTTTGTGCGAGATAAACGCAACAAAAAATCATAATTCTTGTACAGTCATTTGTCGTATTTTATTATATAATGTCATCAAACAACATCGTTCAACAAAGTTCATTCTTTTTTTTTTTTTTTTTTTAACGTTTCGATTTTTATCATAGATTTCTTATGGTGTTTCACACGCTGATTACGAATCTATAAACCGTTTTTTTTCTGTGCATACTTTCTGAGAAATCTAATTTTTAACTGGTTTTTAACAAGAAATTTCATGTTTTAGTTCATTTTTCGGAGTTAAACAAATTTTATGGCCTAAATAAGTGAAAAATATGTTCACTTACTGTTTGTATCAGAAGGTTCTGTAGACTTTGCTGAATACACTGATATCAATTTTTAATACACGTTTAAATACGTTTAAACGATCATTAAAAGTGGAAAGGCATCGATTTTGTAACATTTTTAAAAATATTTTTTCAATTTATCTTAAACGGTAAGAACTTTGCGTAAAATCAAACCGTATCGCGCGATAGAGTAGATTTTTATCTTGAAAAAAGAGTTTGGAAATATTGTAACACAGATTTGTTTGTCAAGCTAAAAAGTAGAATAGCTTCGCGAAAGTAAGATACTGACAGTGGTACTCAACATCAGTGCGATTGTTCGACGTTCCGCTTACAGTTGCAATTTATTAGTTACAATGCCGTCGCTTTAAGCGGGTAATTATGTCATGTTTCAATATTACATTTATTACTATTATATTACTTATTGATCTATTTCCATTCTATTAGTATATCTATAATTTATAAACTATTTTATAGTAAAAA
>SMSQ01020039.1:0-16234 GCA_019453375.1 Ctenoplectra terminalis | reverse complement strand
CCTTGCATCGTATGTATCTTCAATTACCTATCACGTTGATATCTTTAATGCAAATAGGTATCCTCGAATCGTCGTTAGTTTTACAGTTAAAATGGCTTCTTCAGGATCGTCAACAACCTAATATCCAGTTACATCTTGGCCAATATATATGTATGCAATAATTTCAACCCTCTTCGTTTCCTCTGTTACCAACCGCTTAATTGCAAATACAAATTTCCATCACTGGCCGTTTTCCAATATCCCTGGTCCCTCTTATCAGAGCTCTCGAGTGTTCTCAAGAAGACCAATTTCCATTGGAGCCGGTCTACGGTTGGCTTCGATGAGCTCTCCAGCTTCGATTCTCACATTATATCACCAGCGTGTCCCTGGAGATGTAACAAGCCGAGCGAATTCACTGGGGAGTTATGGGAACGGCACTGCAAACACCAAACCCAAGAGTATCCGATGTACTCGCTAGCATATTGCACGAGGCGCCCGTAGGGCTTTCCGTGCTAGAAGTCGACAACGAACGACAGTCTGGTAGAAAGAGATGGTTGGACAAAAAAGAAGAGATACAAGGTTGGATACAAGAAACGGGATAGAGAGAGAGAGAGAGAGAAGGATACGTGGATCCGCTTATAGGGCAGTGTGCAAGTGTTACGACCTGCCATTGTGTTCACGGTCGTTGTTCATGGCTGTTCTTACTGCACACTTGACACGTTCCACGATGGCACCCATGGGTCGTAGGGAGATTGGCTACTTGCCTTCTCACGGTGAAAATAAAAAAAAAAAAAAATACTGATGCCCCGTGGAGAAGCACCACGAGAATTTTTAATCGGATCGATTTTTGGTTGACGATGTCACCTTGCATGGCAAAGTATTTTTAATGGTTTAGGATATTTGGAATAATGATGGAACGATAGAATGATTTTAGTATTTTTTATATGTGTAAATTTGATGTTGATTTTTAAATCAAATTTGAATTGTCTTTCATGGGGATATAGTTTTATTATTTTAGGATATTTAGAATAGTTATGGAATGATAGAATAATTTTAGTATTTTCTATACAATATGTAAATTTGATGTTGATTTTTAAATCAAATTTCAATTTTTTTTCATGGTGATATAGTTCTAGTATTTTAGGATATTTAGAATAGTTATGGAATGATAGAATAATTTTAATATTTTCAATATATATAAATTTGATTTTCATTTTTAAATCAAATTTCAATTGTTTTTCATGGCGATATAGTTCTAATATTTTAGGATATTTAGAATAATTTTAATATTTTCTGTATATACAAATTTGAATTAAATTATTAAATAAAATTTCAATTATTTTGCATGGCGAAATAGTTCTAATATTTTACTTTTCACGATTTATGTAGATAAGGGGTAGTTAATTCAATTATATTTAATTTTTATAACTAACATTCTTAATCGTGTCTTTTTTTCGTCTTTATATTGTTTATAATCTTTGGCTATCTGAGAATATAAAGATACACACCTTTGTTGAGTTAGATAAGTTATATCTATCAGCAATTTTAAATGGGAAATTTAAAGTGAAACGATAGCAGTATTAATATTTCTAAAACTTCCTCAAACGGTTTTAGATTGATAAAAAAATTCGTGTTTACATTTAATTATATATTAATTATTGGGTCCACTGAATATTTGTATAATACTAATAATACACACGTATAATACCGAATACACTTTATCATTGGAAAATTGAATGTACCACATGTTTACAGAACAAATATCAAGTTTCCTAGATTAATTAGAAAATGTTTTTCTAGATATTTTTAGTGCACATACGATGAAACGATAAAAAGTAACGATCGCGAATTTTTTAATAAAATTGTTCAGCGTTCTGTAAGCGAACAGCAACGTCGATAAAAATTTTCCGAAAGAAATTCTAGCCGCTCGATGAGAAAAAGCTAGCCGGTCTTAATTTCGTTCCCCGAACGTGTGTCAATCCATCGAACGTGGATTATCGGATGACAGAGGGATAACAACTCTTGTAAATGGATTAAACACCGCCCGCGCAAACTGTGGGAATTATCGAAGATCGATACGCTAAGTTTCTCTCGGCCTGGATTTCTGTGTTTAACTTTAACCAATGAGAGTTACGACGCACCTGATCGGGAACGTTAATCGATGTTGAGGGATTCGCCGGTAAAAACAAAGTTAACACGGTTGTAAGAAAAATTGGGATGCGTTTGAAATAATACCAAAAAATTTTGAAAAGTACAAAATTGAATCTACTATATGTATTTTTTTTTAATTTTCTAATTTTGTGGGATTCTTCATTGATTACGAAATCAACACTGTTATAAGAAATATTGCACAGTATTTTGAGCAATATAAAATTTTTTTAAAGAACTAGATTGATCCTGTTAAATACATATTTTTTAAATTTCCTAATTCTGTTAATTTTAATTCTGTTCTTTCCTAATTTTAATTTCCTAATTCTGTATGATTCATGGATAATGATAAAATTAACACTGTTACAAGAAATATTGTACAACGTGAGTACCATCAAAAAATTTTGAAAAGTACAAATTTAACTCTAAAATATATAATTTCTTTTTAATTTCCTGATGTTGAGGAATTTATTATTAAAAACTAAATTAACACTGTCGTGAGAAATATTGCGAATTATAATAATCGAATTATCTTCGAAAAGATGAATATAAGTAAAATATAAATCAAAGTATCTAGTAATCTTACAAGATTTTGAAAAAAGTAAGATCAACCTATATTTTTAATTCTCTCATTATTCATCTAAACTTGTTTTGAAATATATATCTTTCTTAATTTCCCAATTTTGAAAAGAACATGAAAAAATTGTCTATATGCGTATCTTGTCGCTTTTATATTTCACAATATACAACATTAAATAATTAAATAATAAAAAAAGAATTAAACCAATCTCTTCAAATGACCCACAAAACTTGCTCCACGTTTAAATTATACACCGAGAATCCCAGTTTAGTGTAAAATTTCTATTTTCCTACCATGTTAGTCGATCAAATTTTAAGGGTGAAATTTTTCCATGATAAAGTTACGTGGCATATCGCAATCACATGCCACGGTAATCATCAGACCCGTGCAACGGTAAGTTTCACGGTTTCCATAGGAGGGAATACGTATGGGATGATACTCCGTTTGAGGGTGTAGAACTCTGGAAACGAAGCGGCGGCGAATCCCCTGGGAAATCAGGGAGGCACGGGACTTGGTAGTCCACGTACTACCGGATGGATCGTCCTGGCCGTGTGCTCTAAGGATACGTTCCTGGTTTTATGAGCGTTGACATTAACCGCGTTTTCGTTGCTGCTTAAAGAGAACGAAAAGCGTTTCGATTTTTGAGGAACGATTTTATCAAGGAGATTGGATTGAATTTTAATATCGAGAGAGACAGTTTGTACCTGGAACTTTGAAAACTATGCTTGACACAAGGGTAACAGGAACAGGTTGACACGTTAAACGCCACGCCGATTTTGGTCGACTTTCCTTTAGGCTGTGCGCTGTGATAATAATTGAAAAACATTTGGTCGCAAAATAATTAGGAATTTAAGAAGAAAATTGTAGAGGCCTGCGAAGGAAAGTCGTATTTAATAGAACCCATTAATGAATTGTAAAGTATTATTTTTTGGAATCGATACTGTTTTTAGTAACCGATGACGTCTGAAGGAAAATTTGAGTGTCGGTGCACAGGGACCGGCGTGGCGCTTAACGTGTTAAGGGTGTCTTATGGTTTTAGAATCAAAAATAATTGATTCATGTTTTTTTTACATTTTTTAAAAGTTGTGTGTTATTAATTTAAGGGGGATGGAAATATATAGATGTGAATGTTAAGGGTGTTTTCTTGGTTTTAAAATGATAAAAATATGATTCCTGTTTTTTCTGTTATTTCCTGTTATTTCTTAACCAGTTAACTGTGGCGATCTCTTCGCAAAGCGATAATCAAGCGATGACGGGTATAGTTAGCTCTCGGGAAGTTATGAATCCAACTCATGTTATTATATTTATAATTTTTATAATTAATATTTAAATAATATTTATAATTTTTATTTGTTTTTTTTTTATTTCGTCTTGATCTCTAAACATTTTAAAAAAATTAAAATTTACGAATATAATTTAGTTTTCGCCAAAAATACAATTTAAATATCAAATTGTAACAAAGTTTCACGCGTGACGGATATAGTCGTCAAACACACTTAACTGGTTAAGACTGTGGGTATTATAAATTTAAAGGGTTGAGAAGATATAGATAAAAGTGTGGAGGGTGTCTTTTTGATTTTAAAATGGAAAAAGGATATTGATTCGTGTTTTAGCATTTTCTTCAGATTTCAAGTGTTATATATACTTTTGTATAATACTTTATGAATTTTGAAGTGTCATACGGAGTATGTGTTTGAAATATTTTATACTAAATTTTGTATTAAGCATTAAACGTGTTTGATAGTAAAATAAAAAAATATAAAATATAACGATAGAATTAAAAATACAAGTTAATCTGATTCTTTTCAAAATCTTGTAAGAAACACCTAAAATATTTCTAATATTGAATATTCTCAAAGAACACAGCTCACCGAAGGAATAAAAAATATTTTCACCCTACAACCTGTAACTTCAACTTTCGGCAATGAAAAATACTAAATTAACAAAGAATTCTTTACTTCTTAATCGATCGATTAAAAGAAGAATTGAAGAAATTAACGTTATGAATATACGTTGCATCGATAAACCTATTTTAGTAAACAACAAACCGGTCAATCAACAAATTAATTGAACAAAGCATTTCATAGATTACAGTGCTGTACGAAAATACGTTAACGAAACCTTAATTGTTTAATTTAAACGCAAATAAGAAATATTATAAATTACCACTGTTATCAAATTTGAAATTCGATATACACGCTGTACGTTCGTACATCTCGTGAGTGTTCGATCGTGTCAAATTACAATCGAAATTATGCGATACTCGATATTGTTCGTTGCGAGGGTATTATACGAATTAGCTAATTAATTATTTAATTTAATTTTACAGCCGAAAATATGATAAAACTTTATGGGGCTATTTTTATTCAAACGCGTGCATCGGAATTAAAATCATCCCTGATACTTTTATTCGAGTACGATATATTTCAGGATGATTGGATAGAAGCAATTGGGTCGATCTGTTTGCATCGCTATCCGCTGATTCGAATCGAAGTCACGTATTCGACACGCGTTCAGTTTATACAACTTGATAAAATCTTTTATTGGGGACCTAATCTCTTTTACAGATCCTACTTTGTAAACATAATCGCTAATAGTAACAACTAATTCCTAAACACGCATATTTATGAGTTATAGACATCGTATAATTACCCCTTTGCCCTATAACCACGAGTCACAGTCGTGGCGCCGATTCTGGATAAAATTCAATAAAAAGACACAATATTTATTGATAAAATCTTTTATTAGGGACCTAATCTCTTTTACAGATCCTACTTTGTAAACATAATCGCTAATAGTAACAACTAATTCCTAAACACGCATATAAATAAGAATTCTATTTAGTTTTTCTAAACACGCATATTTATGAGTTATAGACATCGTATAACCACGAGTCACAGTCGTGGCGCCGATTCTGAATAAAATTCAATAAAAACACACGATATTTACGATAAAGTTCAATTTTAGCTTTAACTGTAATTTAAATTTACAACGTTGAAAATTATCGAATACAAAATACGTGTAATATTTCAATACTTTGCGTTTGACAGAGCGTCAAAGACGTGAGTAACTATTGCTAATATGTATGAAGATTGAAGAAATCGTAACTCAAGCGGTTAAGCCATTTCGATCATTTTGAACAGATTGAGCAGTTATATATTTCTTTATATTATTTATTATTATTGAAACAAATTTTTTTTATTATCAATGTTCGGATTAAAACGAGATTAATACGAATCTATGATAAAAATTTAAGTTTCTAAATTTTTACTATTATTTTTTCGCTGTCAAAGGAAAATGATCCGATTCGCCTCGGATAATTTACAGAGTTAAATTTTTATTACAGATTCGTAATTAATCGGATTTAATGGAACTTTATGAGCTCCAGGACATACGGCGTTATAGAAAGTTAAAATCTCTATAAAAAATACATGAACGTCCACAGATTCACGACAAACGAAGAACAGAATGGCCGGTGTCACGTGCGCGACATTCATCAACGTCGAGTCCTTCAAAGGACCAAAAGGACCTGCTCTATCTCTACCTTTTCCCTGAGTCCCCTTTGGCTCTCCTCGGTTCCAAGCACTCGAATCGGCACGTGACTGGATAATTGTACCCATTGATGGTTCGCAATCGATAACGCTTGAAAAATCTATCGGACAGGTTGCGGATACCGATCGGCAGCAGGTGATTTGAACCATTGTTTCTGAATCGTTCGCTTGGTTTTCGAAATTGAGCGACTTCGAATGATCAAGCAGAAAGTTACAATTATTAAATTTGTAATTTGATACGAAACCGGAGTCGATTTCATGAACCAAACCCGAACCTAACCCGAACCTGAAGCGAGGGATTTTGTGAAGCAAAAGAAGAAATTTGCAATAATTTGACCGATTGTAAATTGAATAAAAAAGAGTAAATCGAATAGATTTTTATGAAGACGTTACGATAATTCCTAATTTTATTAAAATTTAAATAAGTAGAGGAAATGATTTAAATATTGGTTAATTAAAGCATTCAGTCATGTTAGATTGCCTTATTAAGAAGAAAGTGAAGTTATGATTAAAAGAGATTGAATATTACAAGTTACATATAATTTAAATAAACATTGACTGATAGGTAAATACGTAAAGGAGATGGAGAGTATTTGTTATTTTTACATGTTGCGCTATATCATAAAAATCTTCAACAGAGTTGACAATAAATTCTGACACAAAAATACTGATCCATATTTGTATCATTTATTCTAATATTTGTTGGATAAAAATTGATGTAATATAAAATATATATAATTGGCGGATAGATGTGCAACCTTGATACGTACTCCACTGTTATTTCCAAATTTCGTTTTAATTAAGTATTAACCCCGGGGTCATACTATGCTACAAATAGCGACCACGAGAAGACTGAAATTTATTAACAGGCTGTAATTGCCTTTGCCAAAGCTATCGCTTTACAAAGCTGTCGTCGATGTTTTCATTAAAATAATTGTAAATGTATTAAATTTAATTGAAGTCGAGGGGGGGGGGTAAATTACCTTGTTATCACAGTAAATCGATATCAATTTTCTTATTAAAGAAATATTCCACCTTTTTACCAGAACAGCTTAAAACTTTTTTCTGGTAAAAAGAAACGTTCAATTTTTCTGTCATAAGTATTTTTAATTACATCCTTTAAAAATTATTGAATGTATCAAAAAATGCAAAAAGTTCTCTCAGTTTTGAGTAATAAGAACCTTACAACTTTTATTTACTTTTTTATATATTTCACTTATTTATTTATTGCTAAAAGAAAGAATATCTAGCTGTTCAGTAGTTTTTAAGTAACTTCATTCCAACTTTTTCTCTGTCACAATTAATTTACAAAAAGTGAACTATTTCTACCTAATTTATATAAAAGCTGTCAGAACTTTTACATTCCCCTAATATTTCATAATTAGACACATTTATTAAGTTTACACGTCCGATATTATGCTTCTATAAGATAAATTATATTCTATAATACTATTACTATCTAATAATAGTATATCTAATATACTATTAAAAGAACTAGTTTTGTATAATAAATAAATAAATAATATTCTATCCGCAAAAACGTTCACAATATAGTAATAATTTTTATCTTCATCGTCAAAGTATTTCACATCTTCCCCACAAAAATCTCCAATTGCATTACCGAACAAACACAATTAACCATTTCACTGGAACAAACTTTGTTTTATTTTCAAAGAAATATCCCTCCGTCGCAATTAACTTTCAACGTTATCATTGAAGGGATCAGTTTTTTTTTTTTTTTTCACACCGCAACAACCATCTTTACGATCCTCGATGGTTTTATCAAAGGTCAAATATCCTTGTATCCCTCGCTCCTCGTGAAACGCTGTGAGAAGCAATGAAAGCGAGATCGAATTAAACCCTTCCTGGTGCCTCGTGCATAAACTTTAATCTGAGAATTTTTCTGCCGACGATAATCGTTTCACCGGATGCCCCCGTTGGTCTTAATTATTCCAGCGACGTTAAAACGCAGTAATTAAGGGAACGTCCAAGTTTCCCCGAGGGATACCGCAGTCGGATGAAATCCAGATCATTCCCTTTAACCCCCAGGGATACGGAATCCCACGATCAAGAAGCTCGTGCCAATTCTGCGATCGTATCGGCGGCCGCGGGACAGATTCGAAATTGATTATAAAAATAGTTTATTTCTCGAGGGGTAGATCGTTATCGATAATATCCGTGCAACTTTCGAATCAATTTTGCCAAATTGTTGTCGATGACATCAACCCTCCTGTTGTATTCAGATCTAAGTAAAGTAACCCAACCACGTATTTTGATTTATATATTTTTATTTCACTTCGATCTTTGTTAGAATTAAATTTCATCGGTACGCCTTTTTTTATGGATACTATAAAACTGGCGAATGAATTTCGTTTAGTATATTTATCAAGAAAGTTTATATTTTATATACACTTGTAATTGTTATAAGGTTGACTGAGGCTAGTTGGATCATTTTCTGTTTAATAGTGAAAATTTGGAAAATTAACTTCTTATAATTTAAATAAGAATTCTATTTAGTTTTTCTAAATAAGAATTCTATTCAGTTTTTCTACATAAGAATTCTATTTAGATTTTCTAAATAAGAATTCTATTTAGTTTTTCTAAATAAGAATTCTATTTAGTTCTTTTAAATAAGAATTTTATTTTATTACATTACATTATTTTATATTTTTATACAATTCAGTTCTAACATTAATGACAAAAAAAGTCTCAAACTCAAAAAAATCTTTCTTTTTACCGAGTTCTTATTTCGATCCTATTCGCCTCTGTCCACTCTGCAATTAGTGCAAATTTTTATGAACAAATAAGAGTATCAATATCGATAATATTTTATTCAAACGAGTATTCAAAGCGCAAATTATTAAAATATTTTTCTACGATTAACTATATAAACCTAGTGTTTATGAATTCTGGATGAAATTTCTAACTTTGTAACTCTTCTTTAGGATAATTTCGAATGCGATAGCCTTACGAGTCAAATGATTTGGTAAAAAGATACGATTTAAAAGAAATGTAAAAAAAAAAAAATCCAGCACAGTATTTTACAAGTTTGAAGTTTACCACGGTTCAAACGAAAGAGGCTAACCGAACCGTGACTCATAAAAGGACTTTGTCCTTCAATCGGGTTTCTGGCCGGCGAGTTTTCCAACTTGGATTCGCGCAACCACGTCGTGAATGTGGCCGTACGAACCGCGTATTATGCCAGTTCATCGCTTGGCAGGTTGAGTAATCAAGCGTAATGCTTTCGTGTTTCGGGCACGCTCTATTTGCACCACGCATGATAGCCAACGCTAATAACGTCCCATGAGGACCTAATGTCGAGCCTCGCTTCGCTCATAATCCAAACTGTGCGTGCGCGCCCGCAACTTTTCGTTTCCCTTTCTGTCCTACACACGTATCTCGGTTTCGTTGCGACTGTTAAATATATTTTTTTTTTCTCTATCTTCTCGAAACGGTTTTAATATTTTTATATACCAGGCATCTGAATTTTTTTGGCAGATCGGTGTTGCACGCGCGCCATCGGACTTGAACGCGAATTAAAACGGCCACGAAATTGTCTGCGAAAAATGTGATTTGTGCTCTTCTAAAGAGGATCCAACGTGGAAATTTTTTCAACTTTTTTTAGAACTAATCAATTTTTGTCGAATGTATCAAAGGAGAATTTTTAATCTTTGATTTTTAATTTGTGTATTTATTATGTTAGGCGATTGAATAAAAAATTGCGCGTAATAGAATTTATGGTAGAGGTTTGTTAATATTGTTTTGAATTTGGTATAAAAATATTTCTATTTAATATTTTATTTTATGATTGAAGATTTTAGTTTAAGGAATTAATTCAAACTTTAGTTTCAAAAAATTAAGAATTGTAGCGAACACGTAAAATATTGTTCTGTTTCAGCAAATAAATTACAAATTACTGGTTAAAAGGTAACAGAACGCAGTTTAGTTGGAAATTATCGCCTTGAAATTGATCCATAAAATTTCGTACAGGGTTAGGGGTAGCTTCGTTGAACGAAAATAGTTTTGAAGCCTGCATAATTGAATAAACGGTGAATGGGTAGACCCTTTTTGCTTCCAAGGGCATCATTAAACTTAACCAACAAGGCGTATGCTTATTAATTGGCTCGTGTTGTGTCGCTTTTACAACATCCTCGCAATTTTAGATAGCTATTAACGTGCTCTGAAATTATGCTCCTTTAAGTACGTTAATTTTTAAATAAACAACTCGAGAGGTAGAACGAATATTTTCAACCACAGCGCGTCCAATTTTTGCAACTGTGGAATATTTAAAATTAATTCTATACCTCTATGTCTAGTAGAATATTTATAAAATGTAATGATAAATCATATTTCCGTAACAAATAAATTTTCTTTCCTATTTATTTACTGGCATTTCGATATAGCAATCAATTCTTATTTCAATTTTACTTAATTCGAGGCATAAATATTGCATTAAATTAATTTATGTTAACTTTCGATTAATATTAATTCAATACTTCGATTCTTAAACCGAAATAATTATTTTAAATCGTTCCATAGTTACGCAATATTAATACAAATAGACATACATATTTTTGCATAGAAAAAGTGAAAGTATAAATGTACCAAAATTCTTTCTACCTTTCTAAATATTCTTATAAGACACAAGAGTCTATAAATCAATCAATTTTTCCAATCATTTTCAACAAATTAACCCTCTATGGGACCGCGTGACTTAAAAGTTACAAACTGATGTATCTATATTTTAAAAAATTAATTTTCTTTAGTTATCACTGCGCTATTAAATTTGACTACTGTGTTACTGCAGCGACACCGCGATACATCTATACTAATTATTAGTTTAAACATTTTCAAATCACAGTGAAAGACTGTAATAAATCGTAATTTTTTCTCCGATAAGCAGACGAAATTCGGGCTATGGAGGGTTAAGCGTACGAATTTATCGGTTATTTTATTCGTATAAATTAAAAAAGTTGAGAAACGTGTCTAGATACGCAGTTTGTACCGCATTTAGGTCATCCGTCCAATGAAACTATTTTTTTTCCCTTTTTTTTTCGCAACTTCACCATGCGTGACACACGTCACAGTGGCCGCTCAAAAATGCGCCATAAATCATAAATTACGACTCATTATTATAATTACACGTGAGTGGCGCACGTGTACGCTGCTATCAGATGGCCGATGATCAATCTACGCGTAACATCGCTCTTTATCACGTTGTATAAATAAACAGGGACGCGCGAATGTCGCGTGACTTTTCTCGCACGAGCTTCCAGTTCGTACGAGGAAGAGTATTTCGCACGTGCTACGTAATTTGCACACGGAAATCAGATATATCTAGTTCGAAGGTTGAAATTTTTAGGCTCTCCTCTTATTCTGCACGTTCTAGGCAAACCGAGTCACGCAATCCGACGATATTTCTTTGTGTAATGAAAATGATGGATGTTTGCGACTGGGTACGAAGATATTCTTGCGAATAACGTACTTTTATGAATAATTAGTTTTTTACACGATGTGTTAATGCTTAGATCGATAGAATTATTGTTGTTAAAAGAGCTGAGTATATACGGTTCCCAATTGGTGACCGAAAACTAGTGACCGTACGTAAAAAAAAAAAATAAAAAAATAAAAAAATAAAAAACGGAGAATAATATTTTTTCATTTGACAAATTTTACTGCACATTGCTTATCTTTGGTTCATTCGATAATTAAGCGTACACAGTAAGATAAAACGTACACCTTTCAGGTATTTAATCGATTCATAAATACCTGAAACACACGATGTATGTAAAATTCGTCAAGCAGAGACATTTAAACACATCTGTACTTATCTAATAAACTTTCAATTACAATTTACTCGTCTTTAAGACGAAGCATCGTATAAAAAAATTTTACTACAAATTTTCGACCTTATTTCTCATATACGCTTCCGTTCGTAAGTCACCGGACACTCGTAGGTTTTGAATAAAAAATTTAATTGAAGTAAACGATCGGTAAGATCTTAAGAAGCCAATATAATTTAAAAGAACGATTGTTGTCATTATATAACTATACCACAAAAGTTTTTTTTATTCTAAATTTGTCAAGTCCTGACTTATGAACTAGAGTATAGCTTCGCCTCTCACAGACTTGCAACACCGCTTCAAAAATATCTCGTGAAACAAAAACACTGTTGCGAACCACTGTTAAAATACAAACGATCAAACAAAGAATACTAAACGCAAACATTAACCCTCTATGGTTCCGTGTGACTTAAAATTTACAAATTAATGTATCTATATTTAAAAAGATTTGTTTTATCCATTTGTTCTATTAAATTTAATTACTGTATTACCCTAGGCACACCATGATCCATCCATAGAAATTATTAGTTAAAAAATTTTTAAATCTAAGTGCAAAACTGTAAGCGATCGTAATTTTTCCTCTGACGAGCAGACAAAATTCGGGCTACAGAGGATTAACAAAATCATCGGAACAAAAAGCAGCGATAATCTCACACCCCATTATCCGACCGAAGTAAAAAAATACGTCACCGCGGAGACACAGCTCCGACAACCTTTCCCTCCCGAAAAACCTATAATCCCTTCTTTCTACAATACCACGCGTATCGTTTCTCCTCAAACACTTCTCATCGATATTTCCGCCACAAAACACCAGCCCCGATACATCAGCCATTCCGAACAAACACACATTTGTAGGGCCGCACAAAAGTCACTGGCATCTCTCGTCTCCTAGATTCTAATCAAGGGCTGCGTGTACCTATTAGGGACACTCATTGTGCGTGGGTGTACCGTGAATACGAGTCACAGGGGAGAAAGAGAGAGAGAGAGATGGAGAGAGAGGGTGAAGCGAACTTTCTTTCTTCCTCTCTCACCCCTCGGCGTCGTAACGCTCCGACGAAAAACAGAGGGGCTGACTTACTACCCAGTGAGAACGTCACTTGTCACGTCCGATTATGCGTGATTCCCTTATTTCCAGGATGCAGATACCGCGATCCGCCGCTTGCACGAGCGTGTTTTGTGCGAGCACGCCAGACACCCTCTTCGCTTCGCTTTTCTAGCATCGACGCAGCCGCGACTGTCTAAACGCGCTCGCCTGTTCCGCGTCTGCTGCGCCATTCTTCTTCGTTTCTCTTATTGCCCTTTCGAGGGGTGGCTCTCATTGTTCGCGCGGAGAACCGACGAGAATAATGCCGCGAAATTTTGTAGTCGATGATCAAGAGAGGCGAGCCGAGTCGCTGCTTCCGCGGGGGCGTTCGATGGAAACGAGTGATCGAGTTTGAATCGCGTAGATTGTTAAATAATAGGCTGGGAGAGGGAGAGAGAAAGGGGTGTGGAGGGTGTTTTGTTTAGAACGGGGTATCTAATTGGAGGATTCGGTAAATGAGTGTAGGTTTTGAGAAACTTGGGCTTTCTTGGGAAACGATGTGTGTGGTATTTTTTTTACAATTGTATTTTAGTATGGTTTTTTGTATCGGTAATTACAATTGTTGACATTGTTCTGTATAGTTTATTTTATGGTTTGATTTTAATGGTTTCTTGATAAAATTCTAAACTTGAAGCGATGATGGATAGAGTATGTGTTAGATAATAGTGATCTGGCTGGATGTTAAGATGTTTTATGGGGAAGGTGGAATGTTTTAAGTTAGGTCGTGGAAAAGGGTATACTGGTATACTCAATTATTGACACAGGGTTAATCTGTCATGTATGTTAAAGGATAGTTTAAAATGTTAGTTGTATATATAGCTATTCAATGGAAGTTGTAAGAAGAACGAAATTTTTACACTCTGCTACAAATTTAATATTTTTGAAGGATATAACACCTTCATCCTCTGATTCAGTTATATTTGATTCTGATAATACGAAAAATATTCTACGTGTAATTTGAATGGTATAATAATAGTAATTATGGTTATAAAAAATAGTATTATAATTATAAAATCGATCTACCTATATACTAATTATTCACATCACAAACTTATACCGTCTCCTTTAAAATCTTACTAAAATTTCATCTCAATACGCATTTCGTTCAAAACCAACAAATTTCAATTTCCCTGTGTTATCTTTGTAAATCTGGATATTGTATTGGACATCTATTCAAAGATAACATCTAAAATATTAATCCTCTGCACTCCTAAACTTTTTTAAGTTTCTCAGGACTATTATAAAAACCTACTGTTATTTTAAAAATAAACAAAAAGCACAATTTATTATTTATTCGATTAATCAGCTTTCTTTAAATATAGAAAAAAAAAAAAAAATTGAAACTTTACAAAAACTTATCCTCCGAAGAAAATTATTCGCGTCGCCATAGCGGTCTCGGTGGATCGCAAAGGGTTAACAAAGAAAATCTTTATCTCATTTTTTGAATAACGCGAACATTCCATATTCTTCTTAAAAGGAATACAAAGGAATACAAAGGAATACAAAGGAATACGTTACTTATTCTAGCGTATCTGAACGCCCAGAAACCAATGTCCACAGGGAATCCTTTCGACTGACCGATCCATCTTCGAACCTCGCCGAAGGAACAAGAAGCAGGCCAAGGGACCGACGCAAAAACAGGCGCGAATCCCGTGCAGGCTTCGAGAAGTTATCGGGCTACTTCCGAACGTTAAATGTTATATCCACCAGCTATCTTCCAGATCGTGCATCTGTCGCGTGTTTCGGTGAATCACTCCGTTCATGGACGGTGGGCGCTGCTCTACATTATGGCTTCCATAGTCCACGGGTGTTCCGGGATATTGCGTTCCCGTTATAGACTTCGTAGTACTCGATGGTCAGCTGCGGAAGCGCTCGTGCCACGGGTGAAACCATAAGGCCTGCAATTATGGGGTTTGCGGTTGGCCCGTGATGATTTGTTGGAACGATCCCTGTAATTAACGGGATGACTTTCAACTCCGTCTCGGCTTCTGCTCGGTCGAAATCTTCACGCGTGATTTTCTTTCGGGCGGCTGCTTACAGTTAACGAGATGGTCCTTTGTTCTCTGATTTTGCTTCTTTTTTTTTTTAGATTGATTATGAGATCGGTTGTGACGGTATTTGTGGAAGTATTTGAATTAGTTTTTAGTTGGACGTTTGTTTTATTTTATGATTGCGCTGTTTGTATGATTATCATGCGTTTCGTTGACTTTCAGGCGGTTATTCACAATTAATTAACAAGATAGTCTGTTCATCTCTGATTTTTTTTTTTTTTTTTTTAATTGATTATGAGATCAACTGTAACGATATTCTCGTAGTATTTGGATCAGTTTTTAGCTGGATGTTTCTTTGGTTCTCTATGGTTGCGCTGTTTGTATGATTATCATGTGTTTCATTGACTTTCAGGCGGCTATTTACAATTAACTAAGGAGATTGTCTGTTCTCTGATTTTTTTTTTTTTCTTTCAATTGATTATGAGATCAACAGTAACGATGTTCTCGTAGTATTTGGATCAATTTTTAGCTGGATGTTTCTTTGGTTCTTTATGGTTGCGCTGTCCGTATGGTTATCATGTGTTTCGTTGAAGGAATATTGGATGTGATAAAATGAGAAACGTTCACGTTACAGAGATATAATACAGTAAAAATTTATATTGTTTCCGAAAGGTATTTGTATGAGTTTATCAGGCTTAGAAAATGTGTATTGAAAAAAGAAACGTGTGGAGCTGGAGAAAAAAGTTGATAAAATTGTTGATACAAAATTATCAGTGAAAGAATTATCGGTGTAAAGATATGGTTGTTGTTGGTTGGATCTCTTCGTGCTCTACTTCTGTGAGTTCCTTTGATTCTTGTTTCTTTCATCATGCCTGATTAATCTCTTTTACGACTGTGTACTTTAAAGTTTCTTTTCCTCAGAGCTGCGTTCCTTCTTAAGAGAAATATGAAGTGTTCGCGTTATTTAAGAAATAAAATGCAATAAAGCTTTTTTTCATCTATATTGGATGGAATTTACTTACTTATTTAATTACATTGTTAAAGATTTTTCGTAATTC
>SMSQ01020036.1:0-16256 GCA_019453375.1 Ctenoplectra terminalis | reverse complement strand
TTTTTTTTTTTTAATATTAAAAATACCGTACTTCTATCTCTAAAGTAACAAGTAAATGGAAGTACAATTTCATAGTTTCCGTTCATTACTGTTATATTTGTTATAAAGATAAAATTTAAATTGTTACGAAATGTACGAAACGTGGAATTCATAAATATTAATTACATTAAGTGTACTGTTTTCTCTAACCGATGGATTCAGTCTTGTTTTTGAAAACAGAAACGCAGTTGTACCGTTTCGAGCACAATTAATTTATATTTTGTAGGTCTTCTTTCTAATTAATTGCAGTATCGAGTGCATTGATATTTCCACCGAAACGTAGTATTTAATCTTTGCGCGAAATTACAACGTTTGTTATTGCACCGTAGCATGATACGAAACCGTAAATGCAGAAAGCATAATTAATTTCGAAGCCGCATTGAAGGAAATCATTTTGAAATTCATGTTTCACACAAAGAAATATTAAGATATCCAAATAATTACATTTCCTTCTTCGTATTGTTACTTAACCTTCGGGTTAAACCTTGATTTTCATGACTCATGTCGAAAGATACGAACCTGACAACTCTCGAAACGAAGAATCTCGATCTTCGTAACTTCTTGATCGAGCAACCTACGTCGAATTGGTCTAGGACAAGTCCAGTCGGTCTGTCTTCGGAGATCTATCCAGAGATCTGGACCTTTACGTCAGTGTTGGAAGACACGAGTAAGATCAGTCAAGATCGAGAGACATTAGTCTATCGTGGTGTCAGATAACTTTGATATTTTTTATTACGGGTTCAAAGAATTCGAGACAGACGATATCAGGGTCCACGAATCTGAAGTAAATCGCTTCAATGTCTGGAACTTTTTATCTCGAACCAGTTCAAAACAAGAAAGTCCAATCGAGATCAAGAGACCTTAGACTGACTATTCTAGAGTTTGATAACCTTGACATCCGTGACTGTGGATCGAAGAATTCGAGACAGGCCATCCTGGGGTTGAGGAACCTTGATCTTCATAATTTTGTGAAGGAATGCAACCTGATCCGGATCAAAACAAGAAAGCCTAATCAAGATCGAGAGACCTTAACCCCTTCCCGTGCCATTTAAATCGACGAAACTTGGGCCTAAGTGTTATGCGTTAACGCTTCTTAAGTAGGCTAAACTGATGCTCGAGAAAGGTCACAATACGAGCCGAAGTGTAAATACCTCAGATATAGACACTTTTCCACGATACTGCTGTTGTGGAAGTAAAATCTAATACCTTTTCCCTTTTACAGATATTATAAACATATATTATTTAATAATAATCGATAACAGTTACAAAATTATATTGCACGAATTAACAACAGTTCAATAGAAATCCTTGCATCTTCAACTGTGGGTTTGTTCCAAGGAATGTAAATAAACAGCATATTGTAAACAAAAAATTTAATTATTATAAATATTCATCTTGAATCAATATCTAATAAGAAAATACTAACAACTCTAAAAATCCTCCATGGTATGATACTATCTACTTACGAGCCCGGCTCGTCATATTCATTTTTGAGCCAAAATTTTCATCACGAGCCAGACTCGTTAAAGCACGGGAAGGGGTTAATCTGACTATTCTGGAGTTAGATAACTTTGACATCGATGACTGTGAGATCGAAGAATTCGAGACAAATTATTCCAATGTCCAGGAATCTTTAGTGAATCATTTCAACGACTAGAACTTTTTATTCTTATTTGTTTGTGCGTCGCAGCGTCGACCGTGGTTGGCGATGATTAAACGACGCGGTGGAATCCAACCGAATTATTGAATTCCCTTCGTATGTGTTTAGTGAACTGTATCTAAGTTTGTATCCTTGTCGATGTACAAGTATCTAAGAAAAGTGCAATGGTGTCTCACGTTGTCTTGTGTCGAATGTCTACAGGGTGTAAGACCGAAATGTCTTACCCTGTAGTCTATAACCAAAATGTATCGAAACGTCTACGAAAATGTCTAAATGTCTGTCGGGGCGCATTTTGCACCTCGCTATATAGCCACAGTTCCTCCCTTCCAGTACGCCCTTGGCGTGCTATTTTCAGGAAGGGGAACTGTGTCCATCTTACGGGATATATAGGCCGCGAGTTGGCAACAAGACCGTCTTCTGGTCGCCACGTGGTCCTCCAGGTTGGCGAAACAGTTTCGGTCGCGCCAACCCACCCCCTTGGTATTTCCCGGTTTATGACATGGCACCGCTACTTGGGCCCAAAACTTGGACGTGCCATCGGTAGTCTGCAAGCCAGATGGCACCCAAGAATTAGCTGTCTCTAGCCTACCGTGTCATAAACCGTGATGGTTTGCTTTAGAACGGTTGCTAATTATTCGGAGCCGTTCAGGACCGAGCATATTACTTCATGATTTAACCCTTTCAGTGACAGCGGGTCGATTTATCCGCCTGCGGTCCTTATGCGAAAATTGCCACGGGTCGATGCGTTGTGGCGGGCTTACGTGCTGGAAGACTTTTTCTCAGCCTCGTTTGAAGGGCCTCGCTTGTTTACGTTCAGATCCTTATCTCCAATGCTAATAGTATAGACCACACCATGCTTCGGTTTATTTGGTTTTTCTTCCGGTTAGTGAAAGTCGAAACGTTTTCTTGATTTTTTCTATTTTAATATTTGGTTTTAGTCAGTTCATATGTTATTTTGAAATAATATCTCGGTCAATAATGGCAGAGCACAAGTACATAACAGTTTTATAATTAAACATATTTTATAGCTAAAAATTTTGCTGCACATTATATTCCATATTCTTTAAGTTTCAGAAAAATAAATAATAAAATTTTCTTCCAAGAAATCGGAATTTTATTCCATATAAAGCTATTCATATAAGCGCGTATATCAAATCGGCCCGTGGCATTCTTCGCGTGTACTCCGTAAAATGCATGGCACTAAAAGGGTTAAGGATCTAAATCCTACATTCTAGGATTGAAGAACCTTGATCTTCATTATTTTGTGATCAAGGAACCCAAGCTGAATCAGTCCAGGACAAATCCAGTCGATCCACTATTGAATCCAGAAATCTTGACTTTCATGATCACAGTTTTTCAAAACCTGAATAGAATCAGCTAAGACTGAGAGAAATTAGTCCGACTACCCTTCGTCAGAGGACTATAATATCCATGACTGTGAGTCCTATGGGTAGATCTTAATGGTTTCAGTGTTGAAAGATCTGCGAAGTATCAGCCAGGGTCGAATCACATTAGCCTGATTATCCTGGAGTTAGAGGACCTTAACACATATTGTGGCGACACTGCTACACTCCGCCACCAAAGAGATTCCACAACACCGACTGTTAATTGTTTCAAGGATTGGGTTTATGATGAGCACAGAATACAGGCGCTTATTTTTCAAGTCAGCTATACCGGATCACCTTTTTTTAAAACTTAATGTAAATTGAGCGCGATATGACAAACAATTGGCCATCATAAACTCATCGACTAGCGCGGTCACTGAGCTCCCTAACGGAGACTCGCCACGTCCCTACTCGTTCTATCTTGGAAAACCCCCAAACTCTTCCAGATTAAGGCGTTAGGTAAACTGAGGGTGTGAGAGCATCGGGCAGGGCTCGTTCGTGATTGGCTGGCCAATTTTCGCTTGGCTACCAATTTTTGTATAAAAACGCAACCCACAAAAGACCAGGAGAGACTCTTAATCGTAAACCAAAACCAAGTACATCACGCGGTATTAACTGTGCAAACGCACAAGCTTGTAACAGATATTTAAGTGCAAGTATCAGGTAATCAAGATTAACACCGACTTTCATGTAAGTCCCCGAGAACCGTACGATTCGTACATATTCCGATCCCTCTCCTAACTTCAGCATTCCCGCGTCTAAGACACCTGCTAGGATGGCTTACTGACGAGTCCACCAGCAGGCCCCGGACGAAACGCCCTTCCTATTCTGTTCTTTCCTTCTTTCACCCGCCACACCCGCGATAGATGGTCTACCACGTTACTAGGATGCCTTACTGACGAGTCCACCAGCAGGCCCCGGACGAAACGCCCTTCCTATCCTTTTCTTTCCTTCTTTCACTTGCCATACCCGCAATAGATAGTCTGCCATGTTACTAGGATGCCTTACTGACGAGTCAACTAGCAGGCCCCGGACGAAACACCCTTCCTATCCTTTTCTTTTCTTTTCTTCTTTCAACCGCCACACCGGCAATAGATGATTTACAATGTTACTAGGATGCCTTACGGACGATTCAACTAAGCAGGTCCTGAACGAGACATTCGTCCTATCCTTCTCTCCTTCATAGAGCCACTAAACCATAATTGTAGATCATAGATATCATGGATGGATATCCATGATTCTTCGAAAAAATCCGAAACAGAGCATTCCAGAGTCTACGAATCTGAGTGAACTATCTCAATATCTGGAACCCTTTAATTTTATGGCACCGTGGTTTAGAGATCCGAACCCGACCCTCTACAGTCGAGGAATTGCTGCATTTGGACTTTTGTCTCTACTTCTTTCAGTTGGCTGCGGTAAACAATGTACTAATGAAACTTTTAACGAGCTCAATCTTGTTGTTATTCAGAGAAGGACGAACCAGCAAACGAGTAAGAGTAAGAAGAGTATCGTTGCGGGGAACGTGATAGAGGTTAGGTTCGTTCGGTTTGAGGAATAGGTAAGTAAGTTTAGTTACTTCGCGTGCATAAACATACGCCATTACTTGAAATAACAGCAGACTCGGTTGGGTCTCGAGTGCTTTCGTCGCATCCGGTTGAAGTAAAGTACTTGGAGGCTTCAGTTTTTTATTCTGATCGAATTGCGATTCTTTCTATTATTAAACGTTGGAGGTTTTAATAATTATTTTTGTTGAAGGATAAGTACTTCGTGATGGCGGCTGTATTAATAAAGAGGTTACAGAAAATCGTGTGGTGCAGGAATTTTTCTCGTATAACGCGCATAATCTAAAGTAACATGATTGAAATGATTATTCCTATGCCAACTTTTATTTTCTATGTTTTATCATGTAGAACAGTTTTTTTAAGTAAATAGCATATATGTGCTATTTATTGAAAAAAGTACATATTACTAACGTATGTAAACAAATTTTCTTTATTTTATATAAATTCAAGAAAAGAAATAATTTAACAAATTTATTATGCGGCTATAATTAGTTAAATTAAACCCGAAAAACGCTTTTGAATTTTTTTCTCCTATTTTATTACATAGTGCGTTGCAGGAGGAAATGACTATCCTTATGCCAACTTTTATTTTCTATGTTTTATCATGTAGAACAGTTTATTTAAATAAACAGCATATATGTACTATTTATTGAAAAAAAGTTCATATTACTAACGTATGTAAACAAATTTTCTTTATTTCATATAAATTCAAGAAAAGAAATAAATTAACAAATTTATTATGCAGCTATAATTAGTTAAATTAAACCCGAAAAACGCTTTTGTAGTGTTTTTCCATATTTTATTACATAGCGCGTTGCAGGAGGAATCGCGTTATTTGAAAACAATAGTCAAAATATGTTTGGCGCGTTGTAGGAATTCGCATTGTAGGAACTCGTGTTATACCAGAGATTTTTTATGTTCGCGCAAAACTCAAGAGATACTGAACTAATTTTTCTGAAATTTTAAAACATTATTTCTGAATACTTTAAGACGGACATAGACTATGTAGAACGTCTAAAAAATGCGTTGCTAACATACAATTAATCTGTATATTTTTTCACCTGTACAACTGTTCTGCAGTTTCTCATGGGTTTTTTGGATGTATATTCCCGTCCACAAGTCATCGGACACTTGATGTATTTAGAATAAAGAAAATTTTATGTTATAAAATGTTATAAAATGAATCTGCCACTCTTTAATTGTTTACGTTATGGAGTACCTTAATTTACTTGACCTTAATTTAGTAAACTGTCTTTTTAAGATTTTACCGAGAGTCTATTTTAATGAGAATTTTGTTAAAAACTTACAAGTGTCCAGTGATTTATAGACGGGAGTGTATGTTATTTTAAAAGATAATTCTAATAAACTTAAATCTTGTTCTAAATATACGGACCATTTTAATAAATGCTTCTGTTAATAAAGATACTTTTCTTAATAATCCTTTCTTAACCCTGTAACTGCGAGTGTGATTTAAAAACCACATATTAAAATTATAGCCAGAGGCTAGTGTGGTATATAAACATGTTAATTTTTGCTAATAACAAATAGTGGCTGCGGCTTATATACCACTAGAATAGAAATAAAATAAATACAATAAAAAAAATTCTTTTAAAATAGAGTATCACTTCAGTGATATAAAATTAATGTGGTTTATAAACCACACCCGCAGTTAAAGGATTAATAAATATAACTTTTTATTATGCATTAGCATTCAGAAATGATTGATGTTAAAAAATCGTGAATCGTCGCTCGAGTAAATAATATCAAGTACTTGCAATAAAGACTCTAGTATTTTAATTTTAGCTCGTAGCTTGATCTCCCATTTTAAGATTTGATCACCATCCGTTCAAAATCTATGATTTACACTGCCGAGGACTTTAATTTCAACGCGAACGAAACGGAAATACTTCCTCAAGCAGCACAATTATGAAATACCTTTTGATATGAAGATTGCTCCGGGGACAAGAACAATGGGGGCCACGAAGTATGGAAGACGTAGAATTGGAGACATAAAAAGAGAAAGTGAAAAGGGGAACAAAGATAGGGTAGCTGGCTCGGATCGAGACGAATTCGGATTATTCTCAATTAATTAAATACCAACCAATAGCTGAAGCTTTCCTACAAAAAGAAGAAAAGGTAAAGAAGGATTCCCTATCTTCTGAAATCTGCTTCCCTATCTTCCGGTTAAAGACGAATTAATTAATTCCTGCAACGTTGTACAAGGGTGGCGAGAGAAAGGTTAGGGATTAAATTTGCCCGGCCGACTTTCTTTCACGCTTAATCCTGTCGCGTTACATATTGAATGTAGGAAGAATAAAAGGTGCAATGCAAACGAATTTAGAATTCAGCGAGGACCTTTTCTGAATGTATAATCCCGCGGTTAAAACGACGACCGTTTGGGTAACGCGAATTTCCGGCACAGCTCGAAACGTGCCGCTGTGTGTATAACATTGAATTTCTAAATTGAAAATTACATAAACGTGTGTGGAATTTTCACTGGTAGGCGTTTAAAAGTGGAACGCAAGAGGCGGCGGTAATTATTTCGCTATTCTTGTGACGCTATATCGACGCAGAAGAAGTCCTTTTGTTCGCCATTCTAAATTATTCCCCAAACTCGAGCGCTCAAACAGCTGCAGCATGTGATTACAAACTGGGGACCTTAACATTTCTTCCATCTCTTCCCTCTCTCTCTTCTTTTTTACTTTTTTTTTTCTATATCGCATGCAGGACAATGACGCTGTCGCGGTACCATTGTTTGTGCTTGTAATTGCGCCTGCGGCACGCCACTCTGGATTAATCTCGCACGATTTCGGGAAATCCCTCTTGTGTCTCTTCCCTCGTCATCACTCGATCCTTGTTTTTCTTTGTAATTGTTGTCAGCGAGACGTTCACTTTCGCTTCCTTATAATTTGGTCTGTCGAATAACTCTAACGTGCTCTCTTCTCGATCAAATTCGTGTCAAGCGATGTATTCGTTTTAAATTTTTGCAACAAAAATGAATAATGTTTCTGGTTATGAGAGAATACGCTCCTTTTTATATATTTATTTCTTTTTTTTTTCTTTTTTACTTTTAATGATAAATCACTGAATGCGTTTTTAACTCATTGCTTTCTTTGTTATATTTGTGTAAATTGATAAATTTATTTAAAATATCGTTGCTTAGATACAGAAGCTACATTTAGCGGATTAACCACTTGACATACAAATAAAATGTGCGTCGACGCGTCCGTAGAATACAATTTAATTTGGCTCAACTGTGGACACGTACAAGCTTAGAAACAGAACGTTTCATTTTCTATATAACATTCAATAAAGTTGATATATAATGTTAATGTACAATAATTAAGTAATACTGTAAAGTATGATACATCTCAAAATATTAGGCTGTCCCGAAAGTCTCTTCCGTTATCTTCGTGTAGCGGCTTCGTTTGGCAGTGTTTATATAAACATGAGGGCATAATTCGTTAAATGAGAGACGAACGAAGATAACAGAGCAAAATGGAACCTATATAAAATAATAATATATTATAATAAAATATCCTGCGTTCATCGCTTATTAATAAAACGAAAGAAACTTTTGGGACAACCTAATATTTTGGAATATGTAGCGGCGTTCGCCGAAGACAGTTCTTGACGTCTCGGAGACGTCAAAGTCTACAATGGCACATGAAATGAATCACGTCTCCCAGACGTCATTGTATGTCAAGGGGTTAAAGATCTATTTTTTACATTCCTTTGCACACTTTTACAATTCTTAAATTCTTCGCTATTTTTCGACCAAATGTCTTTGAATTCGTATCGCAGTATACAATCTAATGAAAAGTGGACCAAAATTGGCGTAACGCTTAACGTGTTAAACGAACGGCCATGCTATATTATTAATTATCGGCCATACGTGTATAAGAACCTTTTTTATCGTTTTAACTGTTTGCGGCACAGGACTTCAGATAATAAAATAGACCCATGTTGGATAGAAATTTGATTGTGTTTTAAATGAAACAAAATTGGTATATCTTTACTAATAAAGGAATCACATAATGTAAAAACATAAAAAAATAATAGTAATTAAATTGAATTTGTTGTTATAGGATGTGCCACATGGGTTCACGAATGGTTCTTATCAAAACACGTCCTTTTCCCTAAATCACGATGGGACTAAAAATGTCCCACCATGCATTACAGTGCATTAAAAAGGTGCGACACTTTTAATCCCAGCGTATCCCAAAGAGTTAATGGGTAACATCGATGCAGCAAAAATATATTTACCTTCTGTGTAATATATTGGGTTGTCCCGAAAGTTCGTGCCGATTTTCGGTAGGTGCCATTAGAACAGGTCCTGAATATGTCGGACTGATTGAAAACAAATGACACGCGTACATATTCTAAAAAGTGACAATTCAGGCATCTTTAGATAAAAGTTTAGTTAAGATACATTCATTTTCGTTAATTTTATACGCTATTAACGGTAGAACTAGCGAGGATTAAAATAGACTTATTTGTAGGAAAGAAATCGAAATGATAAGTATTTGAAAAAATACTTGTATCAGGGGTAATAATACTTTGTGCATATTTCGTTTAAAAGATTATAGAAAATGCCTGGAAATGCGCTACTGTAAATTTATAAAATTTCTGTGACAAATTACGAATTAGTCATTTTGACCGGCACGGTAGTTCCAGTGTTAAATATGGAAAAGTTTTTCGCGGAAAAACCTCAGAAGATTTGGAAGGATAGGATATTCGAGTTACGCGAGAGATGGAGAAAGGTTATAGAACAAAATGGAACATATATAATTTAATAAATGTACAAGGAAATTGAAATGTGTTGTGTTTGAATTTTTCTTAAAAATCGGCACCAACTTTCCGGACTACCGAATAAAAGTATTTACTTTTGACATGAAATTAAAAATGATTTCTTTTATGATTATACTCGTATAAACGTATAATTGAGAAGTTTTTGAAGGTAATGGTAAGTAATCAAAGTAGTGAGAACTGATAGGATAATGAAACTCTTTGGTTTTGTCGTTCACCTTTCCACCCTCTTCTGTCCCCTTTTCCTAACATTTCTTCTCCTCTATCGGCCGTCGCGGCTGCAAGAGAATTACTATTGAAAAGTTACTTTACAAATTAGAGTAAATGAAATTAAAAAAAGTTTCCGCTTTGCAGCCTGAATTTCCAAGGAAGTTTGCCAATGGAAGAGTACTCTTGCATTCGACCGTGTTCCGACCATAATGAAAGGGGAAAACTATTTTCTTTCTTCCCTTTAACAACTTAAAGTCCTTCTTTTCTGCCTCTGAACATGATAATATTAATACTATTATACGCATGGGAAAAATGTGGTTAAATAAACTTTCTCCCACTGATCATATAAAACACGATATATCATGACATCTGTAATTAAAATTCTTTATGTTACAATTTTTCTGTCGAATTCAAAGCTTTTAGAAAACATTTTTGAGCAACTGCCTCATACGACAAGCTCACTGTGTACATTCAAATAAAATTTCTCAAATTTGAAACACAATTAAAATAGAATAGTTCTAATAGAACTAAGAGTAAGCTGAATAAGACACAAACGTACTTTGGAGATAAAAGATTTCGGATGTTACTCTTTAAATATATTTTTATGAGTCTAGAATGAATTCTTTATTGGTCATTATTAGACTGTGAATTTTTATGCAAATTCATATTTTTAGAATATAAAAAAAAATCGAAGCTAAGTAAGTAACTGTTTGATTCATTAAATATTATAACGAGTATACTATATTGTAGTATTGTAGTATACTATATTATATTACTATATTATACTATATTTTGTGTTTATTTATATATTTTTGCTTATTGTTGCTTATTATTCCGTGTATTTCTGTGCCTTAAAATTATCCAGAGTCTATTAATTATGAGCATAAATATTTAGAACATGTAATTTGCACATAATACTATTATCATTATAAAAGTACACAGACAAGTGTACATCTGAAGTCTGATTTCTGCTTCCTCTTTTTTTTATATTCTTTTTTTCTTTTAATTTAAATTGATCTATTAACAAAATAATCACAACTATAATATCAACGAAATGTACAATCTTTTATAGAAAAGAAAAAAAAAATCTCTGAGAATATCTTCTGTAAGAATTATTTAATTTTGCTTGGATACACAAAGAAATTCGCGATCAGTTAACGCCGATCGTGTACGAATTTACTTCTTATCAAAATATTGGTGATTGGCGTTATCTACTTATCGGTCTTATCGAGTTTGTGTCAGAATGTACCCGGGAGGAACGATGCTGCCGCGGGCGCTTGACTTTTTAATTACGTGTCATAAATTGACCGACACGCTCGACCCGTTTCAGGACACTCCATTTTCTGGGTGGCCGCAAGTTCGATCTACCACCTTCGTGCTTTGAGATAAGCTTCACGTTGCTACCACCATAAATTGTCTCGCTTGATAAATCGACCGGCCACCAGGCCATCCTAGACGCGTACCTAATGCCAGCACAATAAAGACAACCGTGAAAAAGCTTTCTCTGTAAACTTACAAAATTTTCTTCTATTAAGAACGCAAGAAATGAGTCCTTGAGGGCATTAACAGAGTATGTTAATTTTTGTGAATGTCAGTTAACGTTATACGAAGATCGTCCTAATTAATATAATACAATAATTTCTTGTATTATTATAAAACATTGTATTTTATATTCTAACTCAAAATAATGGTTAATAAATTTAAATAATATTAAATAGTGCTTATAAAAAAATATTTATAATAATATAAAATATACCATTTATTGAATTAATATTTAATATATATAATATAAATATTAATATTAATATTAATATCAATATCAATATTTAAATATTTAAAAAATAATATATATTATAAATATGGTTATAATTATATTATATTATATTAATATTATTAATAATTAATAATTAATTAGTTATTTTATTATATTATATATATATTAATTAATTATTAATAATATTAATATTATTAAAAATAACCCTATTTATAATATATATATTATTTTTAATCAGAGTTTAATATTGTATCGACAGCTTGGTCATTAGCGATAGATATAACTTATAATTGCACTGTTAAATTTCATAGTACAAACGAATTTCTTTTAAATAATCAAAGGTAGCATCAACGTGGTGGATGTTAAAGCTATTTGGTTGGAGCTTGCGTTTTTTCCTTTAGGTTTCGAATCTTTTGCATTGGTATAAGATATGGTTTGTTGAAAGAATTTGTTCCCAGTGGTTACAGAGTAGAGGTTCTGATTTTTTAAATAAATATTCATAGCTGATTTTTGAGTGTTCAGATCTGAGTCTTGCCAAAATTATCCTATTTTTCTTATTCATATTTTGAGTAGACATTTTTTGGAAAAAAATCATGAATGACATTGTGGATCTCGAATCGGTTTGTCGAGTTACTATTATAAAACAATTAAATATTTTCAGGAAATCTTCTCGAGACATTACCCTACCAAAAGATACAAACACAAGGAAATAATTTATACATCAATTTCAAAACTGAAGTGCCTTTGAAGAACACACTGAAACTACCGTAAAACTTTGAAAATCCAAACATAATGTCGAGAAGTCTCGATCGTGGCGAGTCGCGTTGTACATTCGATTCTGATATCTCCGAAGAAGCACTCGGAGCAGCAGAGGGCGTCGATGATTCATGACGTTTGTTCCGGAAAATAAGTAGCGTTCGACCGCGAGAACGGTGAAGGGGATGAAACTGAGCATCGAGAGGGAAGGTGGCTGCGGTTACGGGACCCAGGTCGCGCGATTGACAAATCCTAGAACTCATATGCAATAAATCGCGGTGGAGCGGCTGTCCCAGTAAGTTTTTTGTATTTATGACCGGCGAAGATGCAGCGCGAGAAGGCCGCTCGAAAAGAGAAGGGGATGAAAATAGGCAGCGGTGTCTGCGTCGGCGTCGCTGATGGCGATGCCGGTGCCCGAGGAGGCAAGAAGGTTGCCAACTTTTCTCATGCATCGATATGAATATAAATAACCGAGAGCCGACCACGTGGGGACGTAGCCTGCTTCGCTTCGCCCTTACCAATCTGTTTGCTCCCGTTTTCCAACCCTTACTTACGACTTGTGCCTATATACCCGATAATGCCATAAGATGATTATAGATTACAATTTTCGTATAATGATACCGTTTCCCGTTCTTTTTTCTCTGAATTTTAAAAATATTCTAGTTGTGGGTTGACGTGGTTTACAAGCAGTATGGAAACTGGTGGTTTGAAGCAAGGAAGCGAGGTTTTAACTCTTTCACTCTACCGGTACTACCATGGCGAACTGTGTAATTTCCTTAAGAAGTTACGTTTTAAGTTAAATTCTTCATTCTCGTCAATTGAATTTTTTTGCTTTTTATTTTAAAATAAAGCACAGTAATCGAGTAAATAATAAATTGTAATATTGTGGGAATAGAATCGTGAGCTGGGAATTAATGTTTACGCTAGAGCGATAGATGTGTGAATGAAGAGTATGTGTAATTGCCTTCAGAAGTTAGATTTTAAGTTAAATTCTTCATTCTCGTCAATTGAATTTTTTTGTTTTTTGTTTTAAAATAAAACAAAGTAATCAAATGAATAATAAATTGTAATATCGTGGGCATAGAATCGTGAGCTGGGAATGAATGTTCAGGCTAGAGCGATAGATATGCGAATGAAGAGTATGTGTAATTTCCTTCAAAAGTTAGGTTCTAAGTTAAATTCTTCATTCTCGCCAATTGAATTTTTTTATTTTTTATTTTATTTATTCAGCAATATAAATTAATGTAAGCTGAGCAAGAACCTACGATTCATATTAACAAATTATCCAACCCTCTAAAGTGTTACAGAAACATTCTTTATAATCGTTCGGGAACACAATTTCTGCGCCATGTCGAAGAATGGGTAAAAATTTCTATCAAAAGTTTCCCACTTAAAACTCCCGCAGAAAAAAAGAAAAAAAAAGAAGAAGAAAAAAAATGATCTAAAACTCCGGACAGAACATTTACCAAGAAAAATCATCAACAATTTTATACTTTCGTTCACCGGTTAAACTTTTGTCTTCGTTACCGAAAGCAGTCCAGAACAATTCTTTGCCCGTGCAGTCTTAAACAAATAAAAATCACTTCAGCTGAAGTGGACCCGAACGGAACAGCAGGTGATCCAAAGCACCCTCGAACAAGCTGGTCCTGTGTAACAAATACCGTGTCTGGTACCTAAAACGATCACAAGAAGCATCGGATCGCGTCGACGTGTCTGTTGTTCGCGCCCATCGATTTGTTTGCACGTTTCGAGAGACAGGTTGGTGAAAGAAAAGAGAGCGACCGTTGAGAAACAATGGAAATGAGTTTTCTGCGGGGCAACCAGGAGAATTTTAAGGCCCTGCAAACGAGGCTCTAGGCGAAGCAAGTCTGATATCAGCTCGGTGTAATTGTCATTCGTATCTTATTCCAAGCAGCCGCGACGAAGGACGAAGGACGAAGAGGAGGTAAAAGGAAGGTTTGAGCGGGGAGGACGAGGAAGAAGGGAACAGAGGCTAGAGGAGAACGAAGTGGTGGCTGTAGGTATCGTAGCTTGGAAGCAAACACCGTCTCGCTACAATGAAACGCAATTTCCTGCTGTTGGTGCCGAGACTGAGCTAGTCGTCTCATTCGTCTTGACTAAAAGCTTCACTCCTCACGCTCGTTGCGTTAAACAATCGTACCTGCGTGGCATTCGTTAAGGAAAGCCGTGGGGTAGAGGGTTTCCTCATCCTTCGTTGCGATAGCGAAGATTCACGGCTCCTAGTCGAGTTACCCTCCATCGAGTACCAAGACGTTTGTTTCCTCAGCGTGATTATTTACAGCGGCCAACTAACGTGTTCTCTCTTCGCCCGATATAATACTTTTTGCTTCTTTATGAGACAAATCATCCGTTTCCGCATTCGAGTGCACGCGGTCCAATTTTTATCCTTTGAGAGCTTCGCGTTTGGAAAAGGTGAAATTAATTGTCGGTAGCTTTAGTGTTAATAGCTCAAACGTTAACGCTCTATAGTCCGAATGTTGTTTGTTTATTAGAGAAAGGAGCTACGATTGATTACAATATTTTACTTTGATCGCGAAATTTTTAAAGCAATAATTGCTATAGATGAACTGTGGTATCGTTGCACTAATATAGTAATAAAATTTAATAGTACACTGATAACTAAGTGGAATAAATTTTTTTAAATATAAATACACGAGTATGTAACTCTCCAGTCACATAAAGCCATAGAGGGTTAAATTACATACAGTCTTGAACCACCGTGTGAGCTATTGATAAGGAGCCATGACCACAAAAATGCTTTTCCAAAATTGATAATTATACATAACTGTAAAATAAATGTATTAGGTTGGCTAATAAGTTCGTTAGGTTTTTAGCGATAACTGTCTTCCAGCGCTCTAAAATGTAACTAAATTCAGTTCAAATCTTAGAAACAAAAGGTGACTTAGCAGTTCAAATGAACGATATATTATTAAATAAAAATATTTCCTTTTATGATATAAAGTCGCTTTTTTTTTACGTGTTAAAACTCGCAGGAACTTTCTGGCCAATCTAATAAAAGTTGGTTTTTTCTGACCAATCTAACTGAAGCAATATAATGCAGATTATTCAAAATTAATAAAAGATTACGTTAATACAGTTTAGTATAACTACAAAGAACTTCATTGATCAAATCTTGGTTACCTGTACTAAATACAGTACGAAAAGGGCGGAACACAAATTACCGAACTCACTGATCATGCTACAGAAGGAAAACTATTGTAAAAAGGTTCGGGTTAGGTGAATTTTCTGAAAGATATCGGTCTTTTCCTTCTATAGAGACGTCTTGCACTACTGACTGAGTTCAACGTGATCACTAACAACTTTGAAAGGTGCGTGTGACTTAAAATGCTATAAAAAAAAATTTTGCAATGTATCTAAAAATATTTGACAAACTGTGTTCTTCAGAAATTCAGCGATGCAATTTTATTGGTCTCTACTGTATATATCTATTCAAACCAAAGAAATCACAATAATGGATATTTGAAAAAAAATAGTGCAAGAAAAACAAATAAGAAATCACAATAATAGATATTTGAAAAAAAAATAATGCAAGAAAAACAAATAAGAAATCACAAAATAGATATTTGAAAAGAAATAATGCAAGAGAAACAAATCTTTGACCATATATTTTATAGAAAATCGCTGCAGATACTAAAAAGTGCATCTATTAGAAATTACGAACCGGTTATCTGACTGCATTGGTAGTTTTAGTGCTAAATAGAGAGATATTAACTTAGAAACGAGTTTTATCATATAACATACCTAATCGCGAGGGAAAAAGAAGATGAAAAGAAGAATAACGAACAAAATGGTTGGGGTCGTAGTCGGGGGAGAAAAAAGGAAGCGACAGAGTAGATAGTATGGCAGGAAGACAAGGCAGTATTATTGCTTTAATCGATCAGCTCGATAATTCTATTACCATTTGCGTTATTCAAATGGTATTTAATTTTCCGCAACGTTACCTTTATTTCCCGATTTACATTTCATTCGTTCGGAATTGTCTCGCTCCCCTCTCCATCCCCTACTCGACGTCTGTCCCT